>JARJLF010002544.1:0-35137 GCA_029378395.1 Mycena leptocephala | reverse complement strand
CAGATAATATCGAGTCAAATATTTCCTCTGTGGCGTCGACGTTCAGGGCGGCGCGACGAGCTGCGGACGGCGTCTGAGTACCAGCGAAAGGCGGGGCGGCGAGCCGCTTGTCTCATGATCGTGCTCGTCATTGTCACCGCTGTGGTACTGCTTGCAGTAGGTGGTCTTGACTGGCAGCGACGTTCTAAGCTGACCTCAACTATTAGATCCTGTCATGATATTTTATATATATATACCCAGTACCTTGATCTCTATTCTCGTAACGACTTATACCTGGACCCTCACGTACACGTTTTTTTTAGCAGTACTCGATTATAATTGTTTGTAGGTCAACGTCCCGTATGGATTATGATTGCCTGCACAGGGCTCTCTGCGTTGCAATCCATATTCTATTCAAATATCTAAAATTACAGATGCTGAATACCTGGGCTAGCGACGTTCATTCCCTTTCCTTGTGAAGACGACCTTGGCGAAGAGGCAACTGGCCGTCTTTGGCCCTAGCTCTGCAGCCAGCATTTTTAATCGACATCTTCACCCATGATTCCGCCTTGCACTTTTGGCTCGCGCGGCGCACCGGCAACAAGACTGTCGAAAAATGCGGAAATCGCTCGAATCCATTAATTTTACGTGTTGTGACAATCTTTATCCTTCCTTCTTCATCGGCGGATTGCGCGACAACGGCTTGAACGTTCTCTTTGCTGCTTGATAATGAGGAACGAGGACACATCTTTTCGTGTTTCGTCGATGAAAGCAACGGTGGGTACGATGGACTCCAAGCCACTGGGTCATAGCATCTTGCACATTTGAGGAAGTCATTCATACATGATTGCTCAGTCGTTCCCTGTCTTCTCCTCGACTTCCGCCTCGCATATTTTGGTGTGGTGTGGACTATATTATATTCGTGTGAAGGGCTCTGTTGTGTATACATATTTTATTCGTCCTGTCTCAGAGAAGGTGGGTCTACAACTGGCTGGGATCATTATTGACCTCCTCGTAGTCGTGCACTACTCTAGTTGGAATTCGTGTGATTTTGGTTTGATGTTTTTGGACGTCCCCCAAGTCCCAAGTAGTACCAATAAGTTACTCTCTGCCTTCGTCGTTATAGCTCGTTATGGTCTCTCTTAGGCAGATCTGTTGGCTACAGACTCTGTTTCAACAAATCTTACCTCGGTTTGTTGAATATTCGAATAGGAAATTTTATTTTTCTCATTTCCATTTCGCAGAAAGACGAATGGACAGGCTCCGCCTGTTGGGCAATTATAGAAGATAAACCACCTGACTAAACTACTACTAGCGTAATTCGCTTGATTTTTTTTTTTGTCGCGATCACATGACCTTTTCAGCTTTTGAGGCGCAGCCAACTCGAAAAACGCGTCTATAAATGGATGACTGAAATATGGGTACGGCAGCGCGGTCCTGTCAATATAATACCCGTGCGTACCGAACCCGCATTTCTCCGACCACCAGCGCCCAGGGGCCAGGGCCCACATGTACATCCTTTACGGCTCTCAGGCTTAGGTACCGGAAGGCACCGGTCAATTCAAGACTATTAAAGCCTTGAATAAAGTTTGCCGTCGGATAACAGCACATTACGGAATTTTCTGTGGAGGAATCGGGATAATTGAGCGTGGGTCCAGATACTTCTGTGGGTTCCACGGTGGCCACCATGTGGATGTTATGAAAGGCAAGTGATTTTACCCAACGAGCGG
The DNA here is from genome assembly GCA_029378395.1 of Mycena leptocephala. Classification (NCBI taxonomy): domain Eukaryota; kingdom Fungi; phylum Basidiomycota; class Agaricomycetes; order Agaricales; family Mycenaceae; genus Mycena; species Mycena leptocephala. The sequence goes on along the minus strand of JARJLF010002544.1, from coordinate 33,428 downwards.
CCCAGGATTGCGCTTGGACCAGCCGGGAAGAGTCGAGACCGGTCAGAAATGTCTTGTTGCACAATTTTCGCCGTTCGGGTCCGGAGTCAACCGAAGTCGGTATAAGCGTATGGTACAAGCGCGTACGTAGCGTTCGGATATTGAAATGACAGTGATTTCACCACTACTTATATATACCACCAACGGTCAGACCACGTCAGACCACGGCACCATACGCGAGAGGACAATCCACTCTAAATAAAGACAACTGGCCTACATACGATCTTCTAACATGGGGGTTGAAAGCAAGGACATCCTCAAATTCAGTGCGACGAGTATAGGATGCTAGTCTCTCTTGACAGACGCTCTAGTATCAGTACACTTACTCGTGCCTCGTAAGTCTGATATGCCTAAACGATGCCCATTAATTGGATGCTCTTCACGCCCGCTTCAACGCGACAATCGCATCACAGCAGTTCCTCGAGAAGCGACAAACGCGAGCAAGCGTGGCTCGCTAAGATCATTGAAACTGGTACCGCCGATGTAGGACCTCGTACTGACTTGCGTGGTCCGCGAATATTTTTGAACTGAATGAGTATATTTTTTTTTTGGCTGGAGATCCAATTTTCCTAGCGGATGAAATTTGACAACTGAAACGAACCCGAACAATCCCGAATCAGCCCGAATCGATATGGAGAATTGGAGAATTTCTCATCGCGTACGCTGCCGATCGTGTAGAGGCGCTCGGGAATTGCATCTAATTGCATCCTATTGCATCCATGATCATGACCGACAATTGGCATCCAGCTGAGTTCGCCAAAAAAATATGTGCGTACTTTTATTGAGATGATTACAGAGAATATATATGCATGTATTCCGAGTCATGAAAAGCCCTCGTATCCGCCCCTATCCACACACCTAAATCAAAGCCCACGGTTAAAATTCGGCGTGCCCATTCTTTCGCGGATGGTCTTGCCCTGGTACGTAAGGTAGACCACCGGAATGAAGGTGACGGGCCGATTAGCGCGAGCGTGATGCTCATATAGTGGTATCCGATCTTGGTTCCCATTGGGCTAGAATGCAAGAGTTAGTTCCGAAGAAGATGTACACAAACATGGATGTTCTCACATTGCCCAGAAACCGACGGTCATACCGACTGTTCTGGCGGTCCAAAGTTTAGTATTTGGGCAATTTCGGGCATTTGAGGTTTATAACCTAGAGCAAACTGTAAACGGTGAACCAGCGCCAGAAAAAAAAAAGACGTACAGTCAGCAGTGTAGGAATAAAGCACCGCTAGATACAGGGGCAAAAAGTGATCAACGTTGATATTTGACCGAGTTGCAGAGGAACGCACTGCTAATAATCCTGGAAATTAAATCAGCCTCAAATTCGACAAGTTGCAGATTTAAGGATACGTACTGAATAGCAAAACACATTACTGTAAAACCCATGGTAGGACCATCCAATGCGCTTGAAACAAAAGGTTAAACTAAGGGAGAACAACGACGCTCGTGTACTCACTCTTGTACTGCCAACAGAAGCCCCAGATCAGGAGGCCAATCTACGAGATATATTTGAGTAAACGCAAACTCGCAGGTTCAACACATTCTCACAGGCTGGATGATAGCGCCAGCCCAAATGCCTTGCAGTCGAACCTCAGCGACGACCTCGCCTCCTTTCCCTTTGGCGACTGGATACATGCTGCGGTCGACGACGATACCACCAAGCAGTTCGCCGAGAGTCGACCCGATCAGAGTGCCGAACCCAAGCGCCAAGCCGGTTTGCGAAGTCGTAAACTTGTCGACGAGACGGAAAAGAGTCGCAGAGGTCACAGCGGGGAGGATTGAGCTCAGGGCAAAGGTGACCGAGTAATAGAGCGCCGAGATGATGACCGAAGGTAGATGACCCTGACCTAAAGTTGAGTTTGGCGGAGAGGAATGAAGGAGGAAAACACACATCTGGAAAGGTCGCAGGAAATCTGAAGCCTTCAGGTGCTTGCCTTCGGGGCGTAGACCCCATAGGTTCAATCTCCGGAGGATTGGCCGGCTGGTTACGACGGGAGTAGATCCCCGAACGTAAATAGTCTCCGGAAGGCAAAAGAGCATGACGACAAACATAGTCAAGTCAAGGATGGCGGGCTTTCAAGGATGTCAAAAGAGCAACGCGCAGTTATTACTGGGCTGGACGTACAAGGTAGTAGCACCTTCGATCCGTGAGCCATTAGAAATGCAAGTAGAGGAGTGAGAAAAAAAAGTATACCATCGGTAGTTGACATATTGCGCCAGAAAACCACCAGGGATCGGCGCAACGTGCGCGAGTTGGTCAGGAAGACGGTAAATATTCCCATTGCGCGACCCCTCTCGTGGAGGAAAAAGCAGTCGGAAACCATGCCAGCTCCGAGCGTGAAGAATGAACTAGTTCCAAGACCGTTTAGTACCTGTTCACGCATGAGCGAGCATCCCTGGGGAAGACTATTTGTTCCTACTCGTGTACCAATAAGCTGAGACCAAGTTTGTGCTTTGCCGGACCCGAAGGAAGAAACTGCAGCGAGCAGCGTTGTGATGAGCAGGACAGGGCGTCGTCCATATGTGTTGGCTAGAGGAACCCAGAGGAAGGAGCCGATGCCAGCAAACGCGATCTATATTAAATTCAATTAGTACAGTATAATGGACGTTAAGGATAATGAAACTCGCGGCGATCGTGGTTTGATAGCTAAGACAAGTCAACGTCAGTAAAGCATCCGGACGACGGCGGATTTCTGACCTAGCAACGACCGTCGTCTTGTGGAAGTGGGCAGCGAGAGGGACATAGGCTGAAATACGGCAAAATCAGTCCAAACGGGTGATTTTGGACTAGCCATGGGCAAGTACTGACCTGGATTAATCATAGCATGGTTTAAGGGACCGAGCCCAGCAATAAAGCTGACTTGAAGCAAGATCACAATTTTCAACCATTGAGGGAAATTCAAGGGGTCTGAGGGATCCGACGACGGCTGGGATGAGGGGAAGGCCGTGTTTGTCTTTGTGCAGACTCGGAGCCGTCTCTGTCGCAAAGATTGACAAAAAAAATAAAGCTAGGCGCATCACGCACGCGACTCGAGCTTCGACTCCCTGGAGCCTGCTTCGACTTTCTCATCCATACTAGTGGATGGGCCAGACATTGCAGAGACAGAAGAGGCAGCAGAGACGAAGGGAGATAGGGGGGCGTAATAACGAGGTCAGCCCCCTTTACCTGTATTTTCGCGCGTGGGCGAAACGTGTGTACGCAGAAGACATCTATGAAAAGAATCAGGGTCCATGAGCGCCAACGCACAGACCTGGTCACTCAAGTAAAGCCCGCAACTCTCTCTCTGCCGTCGTTCACGGCGTGCGTATGGCGGTTGACGACAACCCGTGAGCTTCTGTGCTAAACAACTTTTTACTCATTTCTCATTTCGGACCAGACGGCACGAGGACCAAGACGAGGACGGCCCTCATCAACGGCAGGTTCAGATACTAGGGATCCGCTGAAAGCGCAAATGCGAAGAAGACAAGAAGACACAAGAAGAAGACAGAGGCGTAATCACGCTTACATCTCTCCTTTGGTGCTAATCCCATCGCGATTGACCAAGAATTGAACGAGTTTGAAGGTGATCTTTCTCCCAAGGACCGTCAGCCTCTGCAATTATGATATACACGGCGCTGCATATCCTAGCCCTCCCCCCTCATCACGTGCACTCAGAGTAGAATTGCAAGCGAAGCGAGCAATTACAACAACTCTCGCCCCGTGTATCAAGAGTCGCTCATCCAAGAGTGTGAGCAGGAGATCCGTGAAATCGAGAACAGCATACACGAGTTGAGCGAGATCTTCAGAGATCTTGGCACGCTGGTTCACCAGCAGGGTGGCATGCTCGGTGCGTCTGGCTTCAATCCGATACTCATGTTGTTCTCATCGGCAATGGCCAGATAATATCGAGTCAACTATTTCCTCTATGGCGGTCGACGTCCAGGGTGGCGCCGACGAGCTGCGGACGGCGTCTGAGTACTAGCGAAAGGCGGGGCGGCGAGCCGCCTGTCTCATGATCGTGCTCGTCACTGTCACCGCTGTGGTCCTGCTTGCAGTAATAGGTGGTCTTGACTCGCAACGACGTTCTAGGCTGACCTCAACTATTAGATCCTGTCATGATATTTATACCCAGTACCTTGATCTCTATTCTCGTAACGACTTATACCTGGACCTCACGTACACGTTTTTTATTTAGCAGTACTCGATTATAATTGTTTGTAGGTCGACATCCCATATGGACTGTGCTCGCCTATGATTGCCCTGCGTTGCAATCCATATTCTATTCAACTAAAATTACAGATGCTGAATACTTGGGCTAGCAACGTTCATTCCCTTTCCTTGTGAATACGACCTTGACGAAGAGGCAACTGGCAGTCTTTGGCCCTGGCTCTGCAGCCAGCATTTTTAATCGACTTCTCCACCCATGATTCCGCCTTACACTTTTGGCGCGCGCGGCGCACCGGCAATAAGACTGTCGAAAAATGCGGAGATCGCTCGAATCCATTACGTGTTGTGACAATCCCTCTCCTTCCTTCTTCATCGGCGGATTGCGCGACAACGGCTTGAACACTCTCTTTGCTGCTTGATAATGAGGAACGAGGACACATCTTTTCGTGTTTCGTTGATGAAAGCAACGGTGGGTACGATGGACTCCAAGCCACTGGGTCATAGCATCTTGCACATTTGAGGAAGTCATTCATACATGATTGTTCAGTCGTTTCCTGTCTTCTCCTCGACTTCTGCCTCGTATATTTTGGTGCGGTGTGGACTATACTTCTACTATTATATTCGTGTGAAGGACTCTGTTGTGTATACATATTTTATTCATACTGTCTCAGAGAAGGTGGGTCTACAATTGGCTGGGATCTTTATTGACTTCCTCGTAGTCGTGCGCTACTCTAGTTGGAATTCGTGTGATTTTGGTTTGATATCTTTGGATGTCCCGGCCAAGTCCCAAGTACAGTCAAAGCTGTCTTAACCCATAGCTGCCATAACCCATAATCGCCTATAAGCCATACTTCTTTCAAGGATTTTGCCTCATTCTTGGCAGGGATAACCCATAAATCTGCGGTAACCCATACCCTGGAGCATCCACCATCCCCTATGGGTTAAGACAGCTTAGACTGTAGTACCAATAAGTTACTCTCTGCCTTCGTTGTTATAGCTTGTTATGGTCTCTCCTAGGCAGATCTGTTGGCTACAGACTCTGTTTCAACAAATCTTACCTTGGTTTGTTGAATATTTGAATAGGAAATTTTATTTCTTTTCATTTCCATTTCGCAAAAAGACAAATGGACAGGCTCCGCCTGTTGGGAAATTATAGAAGATAAACCACTTGACTAAACTACTACTAGCGTAATTCGCTTGATTTTTTTTTGTCGCGATCACATGACCTTTTCAGCTTTTGAGGCGCAGCCAACTCCAAAAACGCGTCTATAAATGGACGATTGAAATATGGGTACGGCAGCGCGGTCCTGTCAATATAATACCCGTGCGTACCGAACCCGCATTTCTCCGACCACCAGCGCCCAGGGGCCAGGGCCCACATGTACATCCTTTACGGCTCTCAGGCCTAGGTACCGGAAGGCACCGGTCAATTCAAGACTATTAAAGCCTTGAATAAAGTTTGCCGTCGGATAACAACACATTACGGAAGATTCTGGATTTTCTGTGGAGGAATCGGGATAATTGAGCGTGGGTCCAGATACTTCTGTGAACCCATGTGGATGTTATGAAAGGCAAGTGATTTCATCCAATGAGCGGCCCTGGATTGCAGCCGGGAAGAGTCGAGACCGGTCAGAAATGTCTTGTTGCACAATTTTCGCCGTTCGGGTCCGGAGTTAACCGAAGTCGGTATAAGCGTAAGGTACAAGCGCGTAGCGTACGTACATGTAGCGTTCGGATATTGAATGACAGTGATTTCACCACTATGCCAACGGTCAGACCACGTCACCATAACGCGACAGGACAATCCACTAGTCTAAATAAAGACAACTGGCCTACATACGATCTTCTAACAAGGGGATTGAAAGCAAGGACATCCTCAAATTCAGTACGACGAGTGTAGGATGCCTAAAGGATGCCCATTAATTGGATGCTCTTCACGCCCGCTTCAACGCGACAATCGCATCACAGTAGTTCCTCGAGAAGCGACAAACGCGAGCAAGCGTGGCTCACTAGGATCATTGAAACTGGTGCTAACTGGTACCGCCGACGTGGGACCTCGTGGGACAGACAAGGACTTGCGTGATCCGCGCAAGGTCCGCGAATCTTCTTTGAACTGAATGATTCTTTTTCTTTTGCTGAAGATCCAATTTTCCTAGCGGATGAAATTTGACATTGAACAACTGAAACGAAGCCGAACAATCCCGAATCAGCCCGAATCGATATGGAGAATTGGAGCATTTCTCATCGCGTACGTTGCCGATCGTGTAGAGGCGCACGGGAATTGCATCCTATTGCATCCATGATCATGACCGACAATTGGCATCCAGCTGAGTTCGCCAAAAAAAATATGTGCGTACTTTTATTGAGATGATTACAAAGAATATATGCATGTATTCCGAGTTATGAAAAGCCGTGAACGAGACTTGTATCCGCCCCTATCCACACACCTAGCCCAAGTTCGAATGAAAGAAATTAGAGCCCACGGTTAAAGTTCGGCGTGCCCATTCTTTCGCGGATGGTCTTGCCCTGGTACATGAGGTAGACCACCGGAATGAAGGTGACGAGGCCGATTAGCGCGAGCGTGATGCTCATGTAGTGGTATCCGATCTTGGTTCCCATTGGGCTAAGAATGCAAGGGTTAGTTCCGAAGAAGATGTACACAAACATGGATCTCACATTGCCCAGAAACCGACGGTCATACCGACTGTCTGGCGCCCAAAGTTGAATACTTGGGCAATTTCGGGCATTTGAGGTTTATAACCTAGATCAAAACCGTCAACGGTGGACCAGCACCAGAAAAAAAGGACGTACAGTCAGCAGTGTAGGAATAAAGCACCGCTAGATGCACGGCAAGAAATTATCAACGTTGATATTTGATCGAGTTGCAGAGGATACGCACTGCTAATAATCCTGGAAAATTTAAATCAACATCAAATTCGACGAGTTGCAGATTTAAAAATACGTACTGAATAGCAAAACACATTATTGTAAAACCCATGGTAGGACCGATCCAATGCGCTTGAAACAAAAAGTTAGAACTAAGGGAGAACAACAACGCTCGTGTACTCACTCTTGTACTGCCAGCAGAAGCCCCAGATCAGGAGGCCAATCTACGAGATAATATTTGAGTAAACGCAAACTCGCAGGTTTCAAAAAATTCTCACAGGCTGGATGATAGCGCCAGCCCAAATGCCTTGCAGTCGAACCTCAGCGACGACCTCGCCTCCTTTCCCTTTGCGACTGAGATACATGCTGCGGTCGACGACGATACCACCAAGCAGTTCGCCGAGAGTCGACCCGATCAGAGTGCCGAACCCAAGCGCCAAGCCGGTTTGCGAAGTCGTAAACTTGTCGACGAGACGGAAAAGAGTCGCAGAGGTCACAGCGGGGAGGATTGAGCTCAGGGCAAAGGTGACCGAGTAATAGAGCGCCGAGATGATGACCGAAGGGTAGATGACCCTGACCTAAAGTTGAGTTTGGCGGAGAGGAATGAAGGAGGAAAACACACATCTGGAAAGGTCGCAGGAAATCTGAAGCCTTCAGGTGCTTGCCTTCGGGGCGTAGACCCCATAGGTTCAATCTCCGGAGGATTGGCCGGCTGGTTACGACGGGAGTAGATCCCCGAACGTAAAGAGTCTCCGGAAGGCAGAAGAGCATGACAACAAACATAGTCAAGTCAAGGATGGCGGGCTATCAAGGGATGTCAAAAAATCAAACACGCAGTTATTACTGGGCTGAACTTACAAGGTAGTAGCACCTTCGATTCATGAGCCATGAGAAATGCAAGTAGAGGAGTGAGAAAAAAAAGCATACCATCGGTAGTTGACATATTGCGCCAAAAAACCACCAGGGATCGGCGCAACGTGCGCGGAGTTGGTCAGGAAGACGGTAAATATTCCCATTGCGCGACCTCTCTCGTGGAGGAAAAAGCAGTCGGAAACCATGCCAGCTCCGAGCGTGAAGAACGAACTGGTTCCAAGACCGTTTAGTACCTGTTCAGGCATGAGCGAGCATCCCCGGGGAAGAATATTTGTTCCTACTCGTGTACCAATAAGCTGAGACCAAGTTTGTGCTTTGCCAGACCCGAGGGAAGAAGCTGCGGCGAGCAGCGTCGTGAAGAGCAGGACAGGGCGTCGTCCATAGGTGTTGGCTAGCGGAACCCAGAGGAAGGAGCCGATGCCGGCAAACGCGATCTATACGAAATTCAATTAGTACAGTAGGATGTTAAGATAATGAAACTTACGGCGATCGTGGTTTGATAGCTGAGAAGACAAGTCAAAGTTAGCAAAAGCATTCGGACGGCGGCGGATTTCGGACCTAGCAACGACCGTCGTCTTGTGGAAGTGGGCAGCGAGAGGGACATAGGCTGAAATATGGCAAAATCGGTCCAAACTGGTTATTTTGGGAATAGCCATGGGCAAGTACTGACCTGGATTAATCACAGCCTGGTTTAAGGGACCGAGCCCAGCAATAAAGCTGACTTGAAGCAAGATCACAATTTTCAACCATTGAGGGAAATTCAAGGGGTCTGAGGGGTCCGACGACGGCTGGGGGATGAGGGGAAGGCCGTGTTTGTCGACTTTGGTTCCCTCGGAGTCCATTTCCTCTTTGTGCAGACTCGGAGCCGTCTCTGTTGCAAAGATTGAGAGAAAAAATTAAAGCTAGGCGCGTCACGCACGCGACTCGAGCTTCGACTCCCTGGAGCCTGCTTCGACTTTCTCGTCCATACTAGTGGATGGGCCAGACATTGCAGAGGCAGAAGAGGCAGCAGAGACGAAGGGAGATGGGGGAGCGTAATAACGAGGTCAGCCCCCTTTACTTGTATTTTCGCGCGTGTGTACGCAGAAGACATCTATGGAAAGAATCCACGTCCAAACCGCATCGAGAAGAGATCTCATTTTGCCGGAAATTGGCAGAAATCGTGATTCGCGGTCACGCCGTGACAACTTCGCTGCGATGATCGCTTGTCGCTTGACCATTTCCGCTGTCGCTCTCACTCCCACGCGTCAGGATCAATCATTTCGAATTCAAATTGGGGCATCCTGGAATAGATGGCGATGCTATTTAAACCTAGCTGAAAGCGGCCGGATTTTCTGACGGAGTAACTGACCGATTCGAATGGAGGCGATAAGCTAGCACTTACTTGTTACCATGTCAGAAACTACACAAGAAAAAAAAATAAGAAGCTACTTCAAAGAACGGTTGCAATTTCTTTCGTTCGTCTAGTCGGGGGCTGTCGGGGGGCTACAGGGGGCTACGCGAGCCAACCTCCTTTGGTCTACAGTATCACGCATGTCAGCCTTGTCGTAACCATTGAATTCCTCGGGAACCATTCCTCGGGAACCACCTAGAACCACCGAACTACCCAGGCCCACGCTTGCTTGACCCACGCGGTTTATAAAGAACCTCGACGGATGTTAAAGGTCCAAACCGCCCCTTGGAGGGAAACTAATTGGAATACTCCAACATGTCGACGGCAGCATCTGTTATACAGCTCTCGCCGCCTTCTGCGGCCTTTGTCAAATCGCGTACTACATCGTTGGGCCCATGGGTACAGAGTAGAATTCACATTGAGTGGAGTACTGCTAATTCCGTCTAGGTGTTGGGAGCTTTCTTGGACTGTATGCTCATGGGTTGGACTGATATTCATTACTTTGTTCGACGAGTGGTTTTGACTGTGCCGCCTAGGCGTTATCTTTTGTCAAGTCTTGACGTTCTTCCGGACGAGGTCTAGAGCCCGAATTGAAAGCTCTCTCCAGCGATACTACCGCTGGCTGGTGATCGTTGTGCTCTTCCTATCGATGATTAAAGTCTGTAATCTTGTTATTGCATTGAAATGTTTGCTGAATCCGGTCCGTCAGACGGCGCAGTGCATCGCAGTAGTATGGGTTCAGAATGTACTCAACGTAAGTAATTCGGAAAACAAGTTCAACACAAAATTGAACATGGTCCAGTATGCCAATCCGGACGTGGCCAGAATGCTTGTGGCCAAAGCCTGGTGGCAAGTTAGTATGCCGCTGATGGTGAGTGAGACTATATCCGTACAAGAAGGAGATCTAACAATACTGTAGACCGGAGTCATCGGAACGCTTGTCCAAACATTCTTTTGTCTAAGGTGGGGGAGTTTGGTATTTATCTTGCTCGGCATTTCCTGACGACATCCCAGATTTTATATGTTGTCGCGGAACTGGATGCTTTGCGCGCTGATCGTGTGTGCGATGTGTCTCGGCCTCGCCGGTGTTTGCCTTTCAGTATGTTTATTATTTTAATGTGGTCAAGTTATGCACTGACGCCTGTATTCAGTTGGCGAGCATCCTCGCTGGAAACGCAAAAGCAAAAGTCATGTGGCTTTTGGTAGTTCATCTACTCTGTTTCTAGGCGGCTCTCTAATATATACTTAGGTCCATCTTGTCGGGGTCTTTGTGGCCGATCTTTTGATCACGTCAGGCACAATATTTTCCTTGCAGAAAAGAGCATCCGGTCTGGAAAGGTAAGTTATATTTCTTGGAGATTTAGCGGCAATCCAATCGATTCAACCATCCAAGGACGACTCAACTTATTAACCGTCTGCTTCGCCTTGTGTTTGAGAGCGCCGCCCCGCCCACAGTACGTTCTTGTGTTTCGCGTATTTTTATCGTCGACTGATACAACTCTGAACAGCTTATCGCCATGACGGACTTGATCATGACGCAGACACTGGGTTCAAAACTGCTATGTGGGCTATCCAAAAATAGCTGAAACCATCGTACTAAAGTTTCTTTATGCAGGGCATCTGTTCATGAACATTGCGTAAGTTGTGTCCGTCCTTGGAGGTCCTCCTGTCGCCAACATATTTTAGATTGGGCAAAGTATACGTCGTCAGTCTCTTATACACGCTCAACTCCATCAATGAGTATCGCGCGCGCGAACAAGGCAGCCAGGAGGTCTACTCGTACGGGAACGCCCGCAGTGCCCGAGTAAGTGCCGTCAACCGAGGTTTACTCGGTGCCTCTAACAGTTGAACCTAGCGAAATACCAACATGGAGCTCACGCCGCGGAGTCCCGGGGCCAAATCGGACCACAATGAGATCTTTGTCCAGACACAGGTGTCGACGCACATCTCACCGCCATACAGTCCCACTGCGGTAGGGCCCTAACTAATTTCCGTTTTATGTTCTCACTTGCATGACAGGGCAAAACCGAGTACATCAGTGGGGACTTTAAGGAGAACGGAGACGACGCGTCGTCCGACAGAGCGCGTTATGCACAATAATTTTCAACTATGCGCCTGGTGACAGGCGATTTTTCTGGGTTTGGAGTTAACTGTACTGGGATTAATGGGGAGACGATGTTTCATGTATCGGTACGGTTGTACAGGTGTACATACTCCACCCACCTCCCCCGAGACATTCGTTTGGATGGTTAACTAAAAGAGGTAGCCAAAATCAATCCATTTGGGATGTTCCAGGAAGACGCCGTTGATCGTGAAGTTACTGGCTTGTGCTGCGGTTAAGATATGTTCGATTGCCACACGCTGGCTTGTGTTCCCTCCGGGACCTGGCAGCGGAATGAGAAAAAAAATGAGATCAAGAGTTTATGAATCGTGCCTGTGGAATTGAACTCCGCATAGAAGGTTGTGTTCATAATCGTCGGCCTAGCATAAGTTAGAAAGTTCAACCAAAATTTTGAAACTCGTTCGTCGGGACAAACCTGGCGCTGTCGAATGGTTCCCATCCCGCTGGACGCACGCTCGCGTCCATAACTGTCGAGAGGTACACAGTCGTGGCGAGGTCGTTCCAAGGCCGGCCTGCACATGACAGTGAAATTAAAATCAGTGTTCCGGCTGTTGGGTATGATGCGCACCTAAGAAACACAACCCGTTGGTTGCGGTTGTTGAATTTGCATCCGGAGACTATTTTAATCAATCAGAACTTGCAAGAAGTTCTCTTATTCGGAGCGGAAGCAGACTTACGCGGATGATCTGCGAAGAGGAAATGTACGCGCCGTATCGGTTGCCAGGGGCGTCGGTCAGATTGGTCCCTTTCCAGGCTACGATTCCGCCTCCACATGCGCGATTTGCGAGGATAATGTTTTGGAACCAACTGATGGAATTATACGTGAAGCGACAAAGGTGAAGAATTTAGCGCGCTTACGCGGTTCCGAAGCCGAAGAGATCTGAGACGGGAGAAGCATCAACACGGAAAAAAATCAATGGATGACAATTGAAACACACAATCGGTTTGCCCGAATATAACACTGTCGACAACGTAGGTGCTCGCGTTGCGTCCGGTGTACCATGTATCCTGGAAGGAGGCAAACGCGCACCCATAGAACGAGGCATTAGCATAGGAAATGTCCGTCACTAGCGCTTGGGATATCGCGAAATTGGCCTGATCATGAGTTCTGTACCGTTAGTCCGATCTGTTGGTTGAAAATGACAGAATACCCACGGCGCGATTCTGGAAATCGATGTTATACGCCTTGAAGTCGACGTTTCCGAATACCGGCTGCAGAGGAGCGCCAGTTGGACCCGCACCGATGAGCGCACCAGCGAGATTCGGGGCGACGGTGAGCACGGCGGAGGACGCGTCGTCTTGGCCGGTCATTACGAACGCGGTGTTCCAGACTTGAACCAAGTTCAAGTTTGGAGAGGACGCGTTGGCGAACGGTTTGGCTTGTGCGACGGCGGTAGACGGAAGTTGACCCTGAGGGCTCGTAAATAATTAATCCATTCCCTTCTTGCAGTTTTATCACCAAGAGGGTAAGAGGCCCGGTTCTGGTGACATTAGCGTTTCTTGGTATGATCCTGCCGCGATGAGGATGGTAGCTGCGCCTGTTTGTGGGCTATGTAGGGAGATAAATTTTGTCGGGAAAAATAAAGATAGCTATACAGAGACGCGATGGCGCCTGGATGCTGGTGAATTTTGGTGTGGATCGCTTGCTTTTGCGAGACGAAAATCGTTCCGCTGGGGCATCCGGTTAACGGAGAACTAGATACGGGCTTTTGGATCTGGCATGGGACGAATGTGGGGGAGAGTGCGAGTATGTGTTGCCCTGGAGACACAAAAGTGCGACGATGAGGCTGAGATGCGAGCCGTATGGCATGGTGAGAAGTCGAAACATTTGGGTATTCACTGTATTCTTATGTGTTCGCGAACGGGTAGCGTGACCACGGAGAGCCCGAGCGTGGAGAGCGGCCCGCCCAACCCACTGGCAGTAGTTCAAGCAAAAGTTTCTCCGCTTGTTCTCGCATGGCCGACATGCGGGCAACTACTTAAGAAATTATGAGAGAAGTATCTGTCGGTGCGTGTAGGTTAGCATCAGACTTTCTCAGTGTGCTTTGACGACATACACCTGTTGCAAATTTTCATTCGGTTTTCCACCCGGTCCGCGCCATTGCTCAGATGACACCGCCGGTTCGAGGGAGGAAAGCGTTAAAAATACTTTGCAAACCGGTAGCTGTTGAACATGCGTGTGGCTGAGCTCAAGTGCCTCTGTTGGTTTGTGGTTGCAGTTCAAGGGTCACTTTGCACATGTTTCTTCCAGAGTTCATCATGATCGGGCTTCTCCGACCTCACTTGATCTTGAACCACCACGTCTCAAGCACACGCCTGCACGACGCCGGTGCCTAGAACACGCCTCTTATTCGATACACCGCACCACGCAAGTACGCCGAGTCCTGGGTAGGACATGGGTTGATAGGCTACATCGGTGGTCCTAGGCGGCGACCTTGTGGCCTTAGAATCTCGAGCCCATCCTCTACCTTTTTCATCTTCACTCTTCTTTGTTTTGAAAGATGCCTCCGATTCTAAATTGCTCTCCGTCGGACGGAAGTTGAGTGTCTGACCCTCCATCTCCCTCCATTTCCCGTTGGACCCTCAAAGTCAACACGCCTACAGTTCGTGTACTTGTACGGCGACCAACGCAATCACCCATATCGCCGGCCATACCAAGAGGTAATAGGGCTGATGATATTGAATGAAACTTTATCTACTTCTATTCACATTCAGCCCTCCCAGGTAAACTCGAATACTTCACCACGGCGGGTGTCGGCCTCATGAAATCATCACTCGGATCTCGGCGACGGTGCACTCAACTGAATCACATCTATACTGTAGTTTCAAAACATGATTGCCCCGAAGCCTGAATACTTCATCGACCTTCCAAACGCGATCCTTCGGTGGCCTAGAGTAATTTCTGCATTCCCGGCCCTCTTCGTTGCGGAAAATTCATTGCAGTGCGCTGAAGATCCGGGTCATGATGTAAACTGAGTTATCGCTGCTTCTGAACGACGTTCAGGCCTTCGCAGTGGGCTCGGGTTGAAATATTTATACGCCGTTTATTCTTCGTTGAGACCCAGGACCTATACTGAATCATCTATACGCCTATCGGGCCTTGAAATAAAGCCGCAGTGGTAGAGGCAGAGAGACGTCCTCGATTGGGACCCAGTATATTACCTTGTTTGGTTTCGAAGGCGGCGGAATATATTGGTTCGGCGCTGCCACCACTGCAATTGCTCAGCCATACTCTTTTTCCTCTCCTGCTAGGTCAAGGCTGGCCTTTATCGCCAGCACCGGAGGCTTGACACTGTTTTTCTCGTTCCTTTATGGCGCTCACTCAGTCTGCGCGGCTCCCGGGAGCACCGTCGTGGGACGATGAGGTCGTACCTGCTCTGCGCAAAAGTGCCTTTCATTTTTCACCTTCTCTGCCTATCTGACGTGTATCAAAGGGTTAGAAGGAGAGAGTCGAATTCTATCCAAGCGTATCTCTGCAGCAGTATCCATATCTTCAATGGAAGATACAGAACCAGCTACCAGCCTAGGCCATCATACACACAGCCGCGCACCTCTTCCGACCGCACTGAGACGCCGCGAACTGCAAAGTCAAACGGCGCGACCTCGTCAAAGCGCGCCAGGACGTATTCCACGCCAAAGCTGTCTGAATTGCCTCCCAATAAATCCAGAAGCACGGATAACTCGTCGCGCGCCCAGTACTCGGAGCCGAGGCCGACTCGAATCCCCAAGGTTGCGCGTGGCCGTTCAGGGAGCATCAACGGCAACACCAACGGGTACACCCCGCCGCAGCCTCCCGCAGAATCGCCGCAATTAAACGACTACTTCCTCGCGCCAGCAAAACTGCAGAATAAGCCATCGCAGGATACAATCCACATCCCTGTGCGACAGACATCGGGCCTGCTCAACGAGCCCCCACCGTTCATGCCAGGGCCCGAATCGACCAACTCTCATGACGACACACCGCCTCGTCCCTCGAACGAGTCGGAGGAGCGCCCTTTTGAGCACTGGTACCGCGGCGAGGTCTCGCGCAATGGTGGCGTGGGCGAACTCAAGCTGGGAAAGCGCGCGGAGATGCTGGAGATTGCGAACTATGGTCACACACTGAAGCAGAAGCAAGCGCTGGCTGCGTCGCGCGAGGCCGACCCCTCCTCTACCCGGCGGCGGAAGAGGTCCGAGAGCACGGCCGGCATCGAGGCGCATCGAGAGAGTCTGTATCTCGACGACGAGCATGCTAACAACGTGGGGCGGGTACTCGATGAGGGCCCGCTAACGGATGTGGATGCTGAGATGTCGGACGTAGACTATTATAACCAGCAGAATCAGCGGTTCGATCAGTCTACTGCCTCTGCGACGGACCGCCAGTACGGGACAACGACTCCGACACCCACGCAGACACCTCGGCAGCAGCAGGGTACCCGTATACGTGGGCCTAGCCCTGGGCGAATAACTCCTACTCCAATGCATCGCGGCGCGAGCGAGCCGCCATCCATCCCCGCGTCCTCGTCGTCCCTCTCGCAATCCGCGCGGCAGCTCCAAAATCCGAAACGTGCGGCGACCGCTTCACCCCCGGCCGCATCGTCGTCTGTATCCAAGAAGCCTCGCGCGGCAGCGACGCCCAAACCCAAACCGAAGTCCAGGCCAAGCGCGCCAATACTACTGCGGCGGACGAGAAAAATCGGCGGAGCGTCGCGTACTATCCTTCACCTGGCGATGACGAGGATATGGCGGACGCTATTCCGACTTGGACGCAGCCGGTCGCCCCGTCGACGGGCCGTTGGGATGATGTGCGTCACATATCTGTGCCGCTTCGTCTCGTACTGATAACATGTAGGTCGTTCTACCTGTGGTGGCACGGAAGAAAGGGTGGAAGGGTTCTACCAGGCGGATGGCAGCCCTAAGCCGAAGAAAGAGGAGCCTGTGGAACCGGTACGTTGTCGCGTCATGATGCGCCTTATCTGCTATTAATCCGGGTGTCTGTAGGCTGCGGGCACGTTCGGGTGGGACCACTCGAAGTACCGGCCACCGCGCGACGATGACATCCAGATGGACGAATTTGGGCGGCCGGTGGATAGGATTGCGGAGGAGGAAGGGGAGCAGGCCGCGTTTGGTCGCCCGCTCTACCCACCGACGGAACACGAGCGGCAACCGTTGGGCCTCGGCGGGCACCGCCGCAGACGCAAGACCGCCCGCGCAGTCCTCCGCCATTCGCTAGCTACGAGCCGAAGTCGGACGCCATCGTCAATATCGATCTTGAGTCGGCGAGGCAGAAGTTTGGAAGCCAACAACCGCCGCAGCCCGAAGACGATGGAGGTGCGGGCTGCTGCAAGTGTGTGGTGATGTGATCTTTTCGCTTTCGGACAAATTGTCTGTTTTTTCTTCTCCATGTGCCATCTTGCTATTTTCGTGCTGCACAAGTTTTTTTTATTTGGTTTCTCTCATACTATGCGCGTCGACACTCGTTCGGATTCGGTTTCTTTCGCCATCCTCACATTCGTTGATTCAGGATTCCATACATAGCATTGGCATTTGTACCATACATAGGTTTATTAGTCCTATCAACTCCCTCAGTGGCACTCCGTATCGGGTACGCGTCGGGCATAATCAATGCATCATCATCGTTCTCGCTCTCGCGCAGGTTTTGGACACAGTGTATTCCATGCGGGCGGTTAGCAGATTCTTGGGGTCAACCCGAACCTCGGTCGTGGAGTATTTGATGTCGACGGAGTATGTTCCCGGGGCCACGTCGACCTGCGTCTTGTTGGTTAAGCCAGGTAGGACTGCACCGTCCTTCGACCAGGTGATGGTGTAGCTCTCGTCTAGGCCCAGGACGGCCGTCGCGCGCAATTGGGCGAGGGGAACGAGCCGTAGGGTGAGCGTCGAGACTGAAGGCTCGGCATGGGTAGAGCAAGACTCCTCTATGGTGTCTATAAGGGAGACGCCCCGCAGGAGCTGGAGCCACAGGCCCTCGAGGCACGCCTTACAAAAGTTGGGCGTCGTGACCTGGCGCATAAGGCAGTCCTCGTTGGTCGGCCTGTACGTCGTCTTGTTTTCAAAGGAATACCTGGGGCGCGAATACGTGAGACGTTGCAGTTAATCTTCAGGCGTACGTACGTCGGGTAGAGGGAATAGTGGCCTGGAGTCGAGACAAATCTAGATAGTACTTAAGCGGCGGATAAACGAAGATTCAGAACGCAGCAGACTCGGTCTCATTGCCAAACTCGAGGATCTCAGCATTGCACATTTGCGCCGCGGGCTCCCTGTTGCCGTTCAGCAGTGTGAACGTGAGGGTGTGCGGTCCGGCGCTCAAACCGCCGTCGCGGTACACGTCGTAGTGGTAGCGATCGAGTCCAATGCTGGCGCGGGGTACCCAACCGAGGTCGATGCCGTCGAGATCCACCTTGAGATCGGACCGTTCAGGCATCCCAGATACGGAAAAGCGGACGAGGTGGCGTGCATAGGCCCCTGAAGATTCGAAGGTCACGGACCACGGGGTGCTGGTATTTAGGAGGGACCAGGCATAGTCCTGCATCGGCATCACAGAGCGCTCGACGCGAACATTCGCGGGTTCGGTCAGCCATTGGACCCAAGGAAGAGGCTTGGAGAGGTTCGTGTAGGCGTTGGGCCCAAAGTACGCGAATCCACCGTCGTATTCTTCGCCGGTGTTGATAATGGAGTGGCCGAGTTCGTGACGCAGGATGAGGGCCCCGTTAGCGATGGACGGCGTGATCACTCTACAGCGGAGATTAACCAGTTTCAACATGGATGATATGGTAACTTGCGTAAATCGTCCTCCTAGGCCTTGTATGCGGATTACATTACATGCTGATTTTCTCGTATTGGGACATACCTCCATAAAAAGGGTCATTCCCTAAGAGAATTGGATAGTCGCATTGGTCACCAAGGGAGGAGCATGCAGCTCCGGCCACTTTGGGTTTGGCGTAGTAAACACCTCTCAGCTCTGTCCCGTCGCGATAAAGCCCGAAAGCCGTGCTGGATGCAAATTTAAGGTCATAAAAGTAAAAGGTCAAAAAGCATGAACTTGCTCTTTTGGTTTGCCTCCAACCCCGACGCCGCTCTAACACAGTTAATTTAACAGGCGGAAGTTAGAAAACAAGTGTATGATGACCTCTTTGCTCGGCGTAAAGGCTGCCCAGAAATTCATCAAAGGTTTTACTGTATTGAAGGTTTGGTTGCCAGATATGTCATCCGCAAGGCGCGTGGCGTCTTGGACGAACTTTTCTCGTTCCTCTTGCAGATCTGCCAGTCATTGAATCCAAATGGTTTGAGACAGTCAGTTAAACACGTACAACCGTCCGAAAAAAAAATAAGATCGACGCGGTTGCTTGAAGGACCCGAGACGACGAGCGGAATGACTTCGAGTGGAGGGCTGGGGACACCATCTAAGTCACCGTTCGGTGCGTCTGGCCACGCAAGACGCGCTTGAGACGAATCATCGAGGAATGTCGCGATTTTGGGCTCGAGTTCGCCGTGTACATGCCCATTTTGCCACTCACTAGCACACTTGTGTGCTCCGCAGCGCGAGTCCTCAGATTTGAGTTTCAGAAATGCCAAAACTGGCACCGCTGAAGTCGCAATAAATGGCAGGAGCAGCATCTGAAGACGCGAAGAAAGACTCTTATCGTACAGCCACAGAGGTTAGATGCCATCAAATAGATACACCGAGCATGACCGTCACATAAAAACTGCTTCCTGCCGCCAACATCTCTTTCGTAGCAGACCTGCAAACCTGTCTCCGCACTAGGGTTGCGGAAGAAACTCTAGAGGGTACCACAAAGCCGGTAAGTTACCACCCAAAATTTTCGGAGGGTACAACAATCGTAACTTACCTTGAAAGCTACCTTTTCGGGGGCATCACGTGCTTGAAACACGTGGTTTCTTTCCGGCCAAATCCAGTCAAATTTGAGTCAAATCCTCGCCGTTTGCGAGCAGCAATGAGCCCGGGAGCTCCGTCCTTGTGAATAAGACAATATTTGGCTTCATTTAAGCACTAAACTACTCTCTACATCATCGCGGTCTCAGTCTGCCAGAGCTACAAAAATTACCACTCTAACCGGCCGAAAGCCGCCTCCTCCTCGTCCTCCTCGCCCATATTCACATCTCCATCATTCACACGCACAACCGACGAGCCGCTCTCCGGAATAGGCTGATCAGCCAATACATCTTGGAGTAACACTGATCCCAAATTGACCTCGCAGTCATCGGAATCCAAATTGAGTGAGCAGCTCGAAGCGACGATGTTCCGGGGCTCGTCAAGCCAGTCTATCTTGGATTTGGTGGCAGAATCAGCACCGGTAGCGGCTGCTACATCGAGTTCATCGTCCGAATCAATGATTTCATTAATGTCTTCGCTGTTGAGCTCCATATCGTCGTCTTCCTCGTTGGTGCCTTGAATGTCCCGCTCGATATTATAGAATTTTACTTCGGGGTCTGGTCGAGCAGCTGCATGAGTCTGGACAACGAAAGTTAGGACTGCGCAAGTGGCAAGTGAGTTAAAATACCTTAGCTGTGCCTTCCGACAAGGTCTTCTGCTTAGCCTGATCGCGATAATAGGCACGGATCTGAGCGAAACTGAAGATGGTGTCGACCTTCTGTTGATTGCGCAAGGGCGAGTTCATCCAAGTGATGACGGACACGGTCCGCTCATCGGCCATGGAATGCGGTACAGCCGAATAAAGCTTCAATGCTAAACTCTGCACGAACGTGAGTAATAGCCATTGTCTCGCACATCATTTTAGAAGCTCACGGCGATGATTCCTCCGTGTTCAGAGCCCTCTAAAGCTTGCCACCACTTGAGCAGGCGCGTGTTGCCCAGCGGGGTATTGAAGGGAAATGCCCCTTGAGCGTACGCAGTAAATTGCGACTTGAATTTCGTGGCCAAAACCGACTTCCTTTTCTTAAAGGCGATCAGAACAGGATCTATACCATGCTCCACCTCCACCATCCCCAGCTCGTAAAGATACTCCCCCACTTCGAAGAATGTCTTGGCATTTTGCACCCCAATCGGCGCCTTGGGAGGTTTGCGTGTGCCGGGGATTGTAATCTTGGCAGATGCGACCGCATTTGGCTGCTTGAAGATTGTCGAGTTCACATATTCTGACAGTCTGTAAGCTCAAAACATTCATTGAAGGAAGGTGCCCCACTGGGATTCAAATAAAAGGCGGCAAGGTATGCTCCGTGTCCGGGATTAGTAACAAAAAACTCCCTCCATCGATGATTGATGATCCCGCGGATTTCGTCGCAGACATCTGGCGGGAGGAGGGAATCGGCTAAGGCTACTCTCAGATGAGCTGTGACAGCGAGCCATAGCAGATAGACATCGGCAGGATTGCAAGACGCCGCCTCGAGGCATTGGATGGCTTTTGCAGCTCCCTCGGTAACCGCAATCAGTTGATTTAATTTGATTTGGAAGTCGAGGGATTTGGCGGTGTCTTTTATGAAGTAGCTGGTGTATTTCTAAAGACATGTTTAGCGCAGAAAAATCGTTGAGAGCCTGAATCAACTGACCTTGATCTCGACTTGTCCATTTGTGCAAAGGGAGCTAATTAAATTGAGATTGCGTTGGACAGAAATCGCCGCTAAGGTCACGGTGGCGAAATGGGTCTTGCCGATGGTCTCGAGCCCGCGCCCAATGGAGTGCTGTAGCCGCAGCTGCTTGAGCATTGCCTTGGATTGCTTGGATTGATTGAAGGTCTTGACAGTTGTGCGCACAATTTTGATCGTCTAAGAATGTCATTTACAGCTCAGATACGAATCGAAAAACCGACCAATTTAAAGTACGGGATCCTCAAGATGTCGCTGATCGTGTTATTGAGATGATGATCTGGGTCCGGCAAATTCAGCATTGTGAGGATCCTCTCACAAAGGAGCCGTTGACACCCGCGCGTGTTCCCAGTGTTATCTGATGACGCGGCACCAAACCGTTCCATGCCGATAGGCTTAATCACCTAATTTGGTATCAGCAACGGACGACACGGAAGAACAAATGACCAAGAACGTACATCCATCACCATATCTGCCATCCATTCTGCTGTGTGGGAAACTAAGGTGCATTCAAAACCTTCTAGCAGGAACGCGCGCCCATCGCATGTGGAAGCATGGACAGTATAAAAGTTTTCTCCCCGCCGTACATCTCCCCCGTCAAACGAAACTGTGAGGCGTGTCTGCGTCCTAAGATAGCTGAGCTGGAGGCCGCGAACGCACTCCTGCTCGCTCATGACATGGTTGTCCATGAGAATTGTACGACCGGCAGGTGTGTATCTGGGCCCTGTGAGTACAGCAAGACGGAATACTTCTTTCCATTCTGGGTAATCTGCGACTGCGGGAGGAAGACCAGCAGCCGAGAATAACTTGACGACAGCCAAATCAAGCAGGGCTGTGAAGTGTTCGCGCACCTGCTTGGTCCCAGCGGGGCCAAAGAATTCTCCAGCGGCCAGCGGTGGAGGTTGCAATTGTGCAACGGTCAGGCCTTGGGAAAGTTCCTCTGCACGTGCTCCTGGACTGGTAGCAGCGCTGTTTTGAGACGCGTACTGGCGTTGAGCTGACATCAGTTTTATGCACCGTTTGGAGTGCGCTAGAACCCGAGTCACGGTCCGTGGATTGAAGACTTTGGTGCAACCGGGGCCGACACAGCGATAGCTGCGAGACTTGGGATTGTTCGACTCGATTTCGACCGTCAAATGGTCCATGACTTCTGACCGTGGTCTGCCAGTCGACTGTTCGTTGTCTGAAACATCTTTAGGCATGGCAAGCAATGCCGCTTCCTCATTCTGCTCATTGGGTCGGAGTAAGTATGTGTGCGATCCGGAATTCACATAAACGTACCAGTCGGAGTGCCTTAGTTCTCATTTCCTTTTTGACTTGGGCTGCCGGAGGCTTTCTTGCCGCCTTTTTCTCGTTCTTGACTACTTTGTCAACAGTCTTTTTGGCTGGCTGCTTCTTTCGAGGTTTCAGACCGAATATAGACGCCATCGGGATTGGATCTTCGTCCGAGTCTGAATCCTCCACTTTGCGGCGTTTTTTCTTTGGCTTTCTCGGCAAGACAGATAGCTGCCCAAGTGCACTGGAGATTCCATCCTCCTGCGGGGGTGGCGTGGATGGAGGGCCTGGGGAAGGGCTTCGTGAGCGGCGTCGCAAACTCGAGGAATTCATATATTCATTCAGCCTTTGGGCGATGATATCAGGTGCTGCAAGCACAGACGGTCCCTGTATCTAACTGTAAGCTTCCATTTTTCATACCGATGACCCCTACGCAAAAATAACAACGTACCTGGCTCTCGTGGAATTTGCCAATTACCCGGCGGAGCATTTCGAGGCGTCCAAGGTCTCCAAGCACAACATCTGAGCTGAATAATCTGTATTCATTTGGCAAGAACTTGTGTGCAATCGCATTGGGGGCATAAAGCCCACAGTTATGAGAGTCATTCTGTGTGGTGCAGTTGAGTTTGGAGGGCGAAAGGGTATGGTTCTCGAGATGCCTGTCAATAAACCACTGTAACGCCGCACAAACATCAACATCTTCTTCATCTCCGCCTCCTGGATCACCAAACTCGATGGACTTCCCAAGACCGTCGACCGAGGCTCCAACCCAATGATTGTCGTTGACGTGAAATATGCCAGCAAAATCCGACTTGTTCTTCATGCTCTTGCCAAAGCGTTGGAGAAAGTGATTCTCGTCGGGATCATAGTCGCGTGGGCTTTTCCGGTACTGCGCCAGGATTCCCGTGGTAATTGCGGTGGACATCATCTGAATCCTGAGGGACGGTGTCTTCTTCTGGATATCATACTGCAGGAGGTCCAGCATCTGATCCATTTGCTCGCTTGAAAACCAATCCCTCGACAAATAGCGGGTAAGTGAATTGATCCCCGATGTGCCACCTTTGAGCGCATCTAATGGGATAGATCCTGTCCACGCCAGGGTACCGAGTAAGCGCAGAGTCTGTTTGACCTCGAGCTGATACCCTTTAAACTCGGGCTTTGTTAAATATTTTATTCCGCCTGCCCATGCATCAACCGCCGGCTTGACCACAAGCTGGAGCTCGCTCCATAAATCCAGGACCCAGAAGGGGTATAGATCACCCGTCCCAGGTATGCAGATCGACTCTGCGCCGTCCAAATAACGCTGACGGGCCTGCGACACCAGCTGGCCAATCAAAAGGGGGGGAGGTACCTTAATCTCCGTGAGAAGATCAAGGTCAGAGTGATTTCCATCGTTGCTGAAGAAGTCGTGGCCAGCAGGGAATTTATAATCTGCAGAGCTGGTTGACATCGGAGGGAGCGTAAATTCGGCGAGTCTGGCCACGGAAAGTTTCGGGCGCGGAAGAAACAAGCCGCGCATCAACGGCAACATCTTCAATTTTCCTCGTACATGCATTTGTACGGCGGGCGGGACATCTTGGTACTGATGCCCGTTTTTGCGCCAGCTCGGGTCTGTGGCGGGAGGCGGGGTAGTCATTGGTGTGGGAGAGTTTTGGGTGCAAGTTTTGGGATCAAGATGGGAGCCTGATGGCAAGTGCAAATTTTCTTACAGTCACCCGATCAGTAATTGCGAATCAAATGTTGTTGTGTAAATATTATCCTGGTTCTTCTCCGTCCGAGCAATATATTGACTCTCTGTATGGGGAGTCCCGAGGGCCCCAAGACGCGCAGTAAGACAGTCTCGGCGATTGAACATGTGACCGCGGGTCTGGGATGTAATATACCAAGCACTTTTGACCTCCCGACAACAAATAGGTAAATTACATGCCACGTGACCGCGGTAAGTTACATATGCAAGTTACCACCCGGTTTATTCTGCAACCCTACTCTGCACCGGCGAGCCGGCGAATCTAGGAATTCCCTGCAAAGCACGTGAATGTCACGTGTGCTGAGAACGGCGGCTTGATCTGAACCTATAGGAGACCCAGTTTTGCCAGAAAACACTATTGACCCAACGCTGGAGCACATCACATATTTTGATGTCTGTGATGGACAGATGTTGAGCTCACTTCCTGTTGACCTATGACAAAATTAAGGGATTTTTTGTCTGAGGCCTTTTATTGAGTATATGCAAAGTATATCAGAATGGTACTGTGTTATATCCCGAGTCAAGGTCGGATGACCGGATGCCGGCCGGCCGTTCAGAAACCGGTTACCGGAAATAAATGCCAGCTGGATACAAGATGACCGGTCGGCCTAGGGAAGGACCGGGAGCTGGCAGAGTCGTTACCATCGGTGTAGACACGTCAGTCGGATAAACCGAAACCAAAGGCGCCTCGTCTATAACCAGAGCAACCGAAGCAGGAACCGGCATAATAGCCAGTGGTGTCGACCAGAGGTATTGGTTCGGAAAGTGATAGTGGCATCCGACCAGTTAATCAACAGATTAAAGCGGTGAAGCCAATTGTATCCCAGAACCAAGTTGCAAGGAGAATCGAGACGGGTAACGAAGAAATCCTGAAGGTGGACATCGCCAGAAGGGAACCGGATGAGTAGCCGAAGCTTCCGGTTAATGATAGAAGAGGAGCCGTCGAGATACCGGAGCTTAACCGGAGGGACCGCGTACGGAACAAAACCATATAATTCACAGATAATCATAGACAAAAAACAATAAGACGATCTGGAGTCAATGAGAGTCTGTAAGCGGGAGTTGAATCCCATGGCAAGCAATGATATACAAGATGGAAGAATGGTTGAGCATTCGTCTGGAACAGAGATATTGGACCAGACGAGGGAGGATTCAAGATCGACATAAAGGGCATCAGTAGAAAGAGTGGGCGCGTTGAGACGAACCTCAGGAAGCTCCCCGGAGTCAATGCAACTCGGACCGGGAGTAGAGGATTCCGAGCTGCTGTCTATTTTTTTGACTCGAAGGACTTATTGCCCTGAGAGGTTGACGCCTGACCAGAATGACTGGCTGAGGACTCGGTAGAAGCAGCTTTTGCCTGAGCCTCCTGTGGACACTTTTTACAGTCCTCCGCAGTGTGACCACTACCTCCACAGAACATGCAGAGACTGAGTTTCCTCCGGCGTTCATGTTCCTCTGGCTTGAGTTTCCCATGGCTATCAAGCTTATCGGTGTAAGGCTTATGCTTCGGCTTAGAAGCGTCAGCAGCTTTACTGGTAGCGCCAGCTCCGGGATTCCCAGCCTGCTTACCGGTGCCTTTCGCCCTGGAAGCAGGCGCCGGCGAAGGAGTCTTGTTGGAAGGCCCCTTCTTTCCACCACCCTGCCCACCAGAGGGTTTTCCGGTATGGCCACCAGTACCGGGTGTGTTGCTGGCACCAGCTCTGCCTCCAGAGCCTCTGTTGCGATCCCGTTCGCGCTCCTTCTCGCCTTCACGCTTCCAATACCGGGTGTCAATGAGCTGGGCAACAGATTTAATCCCAGCTAAGGAATTGACGTAGGCGTGATGTACCATGTCATCCTTGATCTGGTGAGGGAGACCCTCATAAAACTGATGCCGGAGGGCTGAATCGCCCCACTGAGTGAGAAGCGTGAGTTGGTCGAATTCGATGACATAAGTCGCAATCCGGTCGCCATGTTTCATGCAACAGAGCCGGATGCGATCTTCTGTGTCCCCAACCGGATCGTGCGGGCTGAAATTCATGGTAAGCTCCTGGATGAAGACCGGAAAGTTTCTGTCCCATGCCAGAACGGAAGTCGGATCATACAAGTTCGGAGCAAACCATTGCTAAGCAGTACCCCAGAGATAAGAAATCATGAAAAGGATTTTGTCATCATTGGTGGGAAATCCTGCGTGCACTCTGCAAAATGAAGATAGCACTGGGTGAGGAATGGATTGAGTTTGGCCAGATCAGACCCATCAAAGGTGTCCGGGTTCCGGAGATTTGACTTGGTAGAACGAGGAGCTGTAGTATGTTGATTCCAGATGTCGACGGCGTCCCAGAACGAGGTAAGAGTCTGAATAAAAAGATGCTTGTTGGGATCCAGAGTAGGGGGCCGGCGAGCAAGACCTGCTGGACCACCATGACCATTGCTGCCACCTCTGCCACCTCTGCCACCACCTCCACCTGGGGAGCCTTGACCATCTCTGGGGGGACCGGGCAGGCCTTCAGGGCCGGGCCTGGGAGGACTAGCTGGATGAGGAGGATCATTGTTGCCACCATCATCATTGTCATCGCCTCCACCTCCGTCGGAAGGATCAGGAGGAGGAGGAGTACCGTGGCGAGAAGCCGGAAGGATCGGAGAGCCAGGCTGCTCCTCTGGAGAATCCTCTGGAACTTCCTTGAAATGGGGCCGAAGAATGGGTCCGGTTTCCACAGTAGTAGGTCGAATACGAATCGGATGAGGAGAACAGGGAAATACCGTTGGATGTTCGAGTGTCTGGGGCATAGTAACAAGACCCGGAACAGTGACCGGAACGATAGTAGGACAGTCAGGCAACGACCGGCAAAGAGTAACGCTGGGAGGAATCAGACTAGAAATAGGACCAGCCAAATACGTGGAAGCGGGCTATGCCGCTCCAAGAGTTTGGGCCAGAGGGGAAAGAGGAACGATTTGGCCAAAGAGCCAAGAATTGCGTTGAGGTTCGCAATTGTGCTGGCCACGAGCCAAAGAGGACGTGCCAGGAAGGGCGTGATCGCTGTAATGAGACATAATCAGCCGAGATAGGTGAGTTTGATAATACTGTTATATCCTGAGTCAAGGTCGGATGACCGGACGCCGGCCAGTCGTTCGGAAGCCGGTTACCGGATATAAATACTGGTTGGATACAAGATGACCGGTCAGCCTAGGGAAGACGCAAGCACCACAAGAGTGACCTGTAGGGTGAGCACAGCTATCTGGCCAATCGAGCAGAGAGGATAAGAGATAGACGTCCAGATGAAGTCCGGACAAGACGACTCAAGGAGCCAAGCAAAGGATAGGAGGCTAAGTATGTTTATTATCAAACTGAAGAATACAACATAGTACATAGGGCTTATATACGTAGACATATGTGTCACTACTATAAGTAGTAATATCAAAGCAAAGTCCAAATTAGGAGATAGAAGTTTGAGTCAGACAAAGCGACATCTAAAACTGGAAGTTGGAATTGTGTGGACATACAGATAATATGGGAAACACTCAGTAATCCTTCGTTGCGTAAAAACTCGTTCCAAGCGGCAACCAGTTCGACCGGTTGCCGGAAACCGGAAGAGCGGCTGGTCGAGCCCAGCCGATGGTAAGACCAGCTGAGAGCCGGGTATGTGTGCATGGATATAACAGGAGGGGTCTGTTGGCAGCATTCGAGATATAGAAGGCGATGGCGACGGCACACTTTGGCACAGTCGATCTTAGCAACGCGAGGACCTATAAATGTCTGGAAGGCTGAGAGGAATTGAATGAGTTAGATATTATACTATGCAGACTCAACACACCTATGCGGGCCCGATGATAGACCCAAACAAAATCTGCCTGCCCAGTATGCTGCTGATGTTCTTCAGCTTCCCTCAGGAGGTCGAGAGCATGTTCGTAGGAGACATGAAGGGCGTCACGAGTCTCAGGATCCCAATGGGAGGAACGGGTCTCCACAGTATTTTGGACCACTGCCACGACATGCTGGAAGGAAATAATAGGAATTTAAAATCAAGCTTGAGAAAGGCTGAAGTACTTACTACTCGGACATTTGGACGTTGAGTGATCAAAGCTGAAGTGCTCGTACTGAGACATTTTGTTGTGAGTTGTGAAGGTGTTGCCAAACACAAAATCACGTCTATGGCCCCAGGCGCGGTGAAGAAAAAATGCGGCACTGCATGTGTGTTTGTTAGGAAACATTTCGAATTCTTGATGGGGAATGTGCTGCTCTACGTCGAGAAATCCAAGGCCAAAAAAACACCGGAAATGTGGGGCCCTTTGTTTGTCGACTACTGGGAAGCTTTCCCTTGGCGACTTCCATTCGATCAAGACCTGGTGGTTGGCGTAAACTACTCTCAGGCTCCCATGGACAACGAAGAAAAGAAGAGGAAACGGGAAAATAAGGCCTTTATAGAGAATGTAAGTTGCAACAAGTTTGTTGATACTTTGAGTTTGACGAAAATTGGACAGAAAATTAAAAAGTGGTTCAATCGCCAGCGCACTGCTCAGGGTCTTGCTGGGAATTCGTGGAGCCAGTGGATAAAGAAGCTTCATGCCCCGGATGGGCCCGCACCTCGGCGCCTGACCAAGGTCCAATTCTACATGCAGCATGCAGACTTCAAGGCTGGGGTGATCGCGCTCTTCAAGGAACGCCATCCAGACGCGCCATCCAGGCAGAGGCTGGCGCTGTCAACTGCAGTGGCGTGCTGAACGAGTCACTCGGTGTCTACTACTGAAATACTCGTGCTCTAGAATCCGACGAGCAGAATGCAGCTCAGTGGTTAATCCCCGAACGAAATAACCACTAATCCACAACTACTAACCAAACTCTACAACCTTTCATCCTGGTTCAAAGTATAGACTTGTACCGACGAGTAACAGGTCTTTTGGACGCTTTAAAAAGGTCCAGGAAACACAGATACTCAAGGCTGGGTTGCTACTACTCTTAAGATCCCCTAAAACAAGGAGATCCTCAGAGAGCGTGCTAGGATTTAGTGGAATTAGACTCTTTGGCTTAAACCAAGAAGTGCTCTCTTCGCGCTAAAGGTTGGATTTAAAGCTTCCACAGCTTCGTACCCTTGAACGACACTGGTCCAAGGTACTCTGGAGTTAGTACCCAAGGACTGCATAGGTCCAAGGCGCACAAAACACTGTACTGGGCAATATCCCAGAAACTCTGACAAGACCATAACCTGACAAGACCATAATTCCGACAATCCCTTAATCCGACATTTCCATAAATCCAACAATCCCAATTCAGACAGCCACAGGCAGATTTTATAACTTGCTACATGCACCAAGTGAACATTGAGTGACAAGCCTGGATCTATGCCTTTAAAGCGGACAAGTCCCCAACTGAGTGTCGCTCTAGCCAAGCATTGGTCCCTATATAACCAAAGCTTAAAACGAGCTAAACACCAAGCTGCGACTTGTCCTATTTAGGGCAAAGATCCAGTGCTGTACATACAAAACATCGCCCCTTATATACTGTACTATTACACTACATGTGATTACACTTGAGTTACTAATCCGATCTACACATGACCAGTAATTCTATAGGATCTTCGCTATTTAACTCCTTGTTTCAGATGTGTTGCCTTGACTCATTAATCCCAACCAAGTCCAGGTGCGATTAAATTATCAAGTCATTAGTAATGTCCCCCAACCAGACCTTCAGATTTAGGAAGCGTTGGTCCAGCTCTTCATAGAGACCCTAAACTCCCAATCGCCAAGTGGTTGTCGAGATATGCTCTCACCAATCCTACCCAGAGTTGGAACCCAAATTAGGATAGCAACAGTGATCGGTTTGGTGATCGCCAGCTCCAGACTTCAGCTCTAGGCCATGTAGATCATCATGTGATCGGCGCGCTGCCAGAATTAGACAAATCAACCACAACAAGGTGAGTTAATCCACAATTCTGCCTATGCCCATTGGACACTTAATTCCCAGAGTGGATATTAAAGCTCCCTTATATTCGTAGGCCCCACAGTCATGTTAATCCAGTAAATTAAACATGATATCCGTTGTTGTGAACCCTTAAACCAGTATGTGTGGTTTCTGGCAAGTGGATCTCGGATAGACTCGCAATGGTCCTTGGTGGGTAATGCCTTGATTAACCATTCGGGACTCATGTTAATCCTGAGATGTGTGTTCCATGTAAACCATGTTATGAAATCACAAATTAGTGACATTTCAATGGTGTTCCATTTCACGGCTTATCACCGTTGAATCAGAAACAGAGGGGATAAAGCCCAGCCGAGTGTGAGATGTAAGCTCCAGTGGGGAATGATCACGGAAACAAAAACAAAAACACACTGCAGTGCGAGGAATTGCAGAAGATGACGACAAAGAGGAAGCCGGCCAAGAGCGTGACTCTGGAAGAAGAAAGGAAAAACAGAGATCGACATTTTGGCCTTGCACGTACGCTGAGATCGCCGCACATCGGGAGCGGGGCCAAAAGTCCGGGAGGAATGTCCTCTTTCCCTCGGGCGCCGCACTGCACACTCCGTGCGCTGCCAGCGTGCCAAGCAATGTCCCAACGGCGGCAGCGGTATCTGCCCCGGGTGGCACTCGTAGATGTACCGGGTGTGGACGAGCTGGGCAGCGCCATCACACTCCCACAGATCGAGCCCGACGCCGATTTGGATGCAGATGAGCCAGACACCGACAACGAAGGTATAGATGGGGCGAAGGAGAGACTGGTTGGGGTGGCCGCAGCGGTGTGGAACTGTTTCACGAGGGCCTGGTGGAGGCGACTTCGGAGGGACAAACGGTCAGGCGAGACAGGAAGGAGACGGTGCAGTTATGGGCTGAGGAGCTCGGGAGGAGGCGATTAGTATTGGGTGGAGGGAGCGGCCAGGATTGGTCGGAGGGTAGAGGCGACGAGAGGACTGGGGAGGCGAGGCAAACACGCACATTGGACGGGACAGAAACACTCCACCACACCGAGACAATTGCTCACTGCAACACACAAATAGCAACACAATTCCCACCAGTCAATCAATTAGTTCTTTGAGGAGGGACGCACCGCATGACGACACATGCCGCTCAAACTCGGGTTGTGGGCATCGCTGCTGCTCGGAGTGCTGCTAGTGAGGTTGGTGCTCGAGTTGCTGTGGGCCAAGCTCGAGGTGAATTGACTCTGTTATGAATCAATCCAAGAAGATGCGCGAAGATAAGAGAAAAGGTGGTGAGGGAAGGCGAGAACAAGCGCAGAACACCGCCACTGATTGTGCGGGCCCGAGATCACCAGAGATCAAATCACCCTTCCCTCTCTTCACTCTTCCCTTTCATCATTCTGGCAATAGTGGGCTGCCAGCTTCCTCCGCAAGTAACAGTCTGCAGCCAAATCATCGGTCTTCTGGTTTGCTGGTGTCACCACGGTCCTGCTTGAGTCCTGCCCCTCATGCTAGTGCAGTGTTTTCCTTACAATAACAATCTGGTGAATTGCTGGCAACCCTCTATCCTGCTCCGTGATACCTGCGGCTCGAGTTTTCCTAGCACCACCTCTGTATGTAACTCGCCACCCCCATAAGCAAGCCATGTGGATGCCGCCCCGATGTTGCGGTGTAAAGTTGCCTTGGTGGACCGATTGCTGAACCCCGTAAAATATCGCATTGTTGCCGGGTTTGTTTTCCCTTTTGGTCAATGCCTCGTATGTTCTCGTCCCATTTCATCGCTGTGTTTCTTCTGATCTAGATTATTGGTCACTCAGTCATCCTACAGATGTCTCTACTGTTCTTTGTTCTCTGTTCTCTTCGAACACCCGATTCTGATCGACTCTCCCCGATACATTCGATTTATTGCAGTGATCCTGTTCACGCAGACCAAATACTTGCTTCCAGTGGAGGTATGCACAAGAAAAGTAAACCTAAAAGAGGGCAATCATCACTCTATTCCGTGCTGCGGTGTTCTCGAACCACGCACACTTGCGCCTTCTCGGGGAATTCCAGCAGTGCGCCACTTCACTCCACCAGGACTTGGCCGATGGCCACCGACTTTTGATCCCCTGGGGAAAACACTTGATGGTCCAAGATCTTTGCTTCGTTTCTCCCACCTATTTTCAGAGTTTTCTGGCTCCTCATGCCTACCTCCTCCATCTACATTTTCGGAACTGCCTGGATTAGTTTTACTTGAACCCGGGATCATTTGCCGTTGCCGTCCAGCATCTGCCTGAGCTCTTCTGATACTCTTTCGGGGACTCTTAACGCCGATGCTACCAGTTCTGTTGATCTGCCGAGCAACACTGTTACCGTAGGCACACAGTTCATTGATGCCGTACGCACACACTCTGTCCTTGGCTGGTCCTTCGACCTCCTGGGTTTCCCCATCAACACACTCTGCATTTCATCTCTTGTTGCCACTTTCCTCGCGCTCTCGAGTTGCTACACCGCCCATCTACACCCTATTGAACGACTCATTCATATAACTTACCTCACTGTACTACCATGGAACTGCGATGCAATCACGTTAATATTGACGTTCTGTTCCGATCCTGCCCGATAAAGCGATTTCGCTCATAGGTGCTTCCTTCTACATCTCCCACTCCCTCTTGTTTCCTTCGCAATCCCGTACTTTACACTCCCCGCGCTGGACAAATAGACGCGCAATGCAAAGAAAAAGCAGGTCTTACATGCACAGCGTCCTCGGGTGGATTCGAACTACCGACTGTTCCACAATCCAGGAAATCTTTATTCGAGTGACTGGTGTGAGTGAGTTGTGTCCTCCACGAGGACTTCTATGCCTATTTATTTTAGGGCTGATAGCATATCCTGGACCCAGTCAGTAAGCAGTGTCGAACTTCGTATCACTGCATTCAAGGCCCTCCTAGCCTCAGTCTGTAAAGGTGCGTGTAGGTCTGGCCAGCTATGTGTAGGCAGCTAAACAGGCCCTGTGTAGGACTACTAGACCGACCTGGCCACAGTTGTGGCAAGGTGCGTGTAGTCTCCGGCCAGATGTGTATAGGTCACCTGAGCTGACCCTGTGTAGGTCGGTGTAGGTCTGTCTAGATCAGTGTAGGTACCTAAACTCACCTCTACTCACCTACACTGGGATTAATTTCGTGTTTATTTAATCAAACATTGCCTTTTCAACACTTTCGGCTCTTTCCGCCATCCACCATCACCGCATCAATGCCAAGACTGGAACCCGCCGGGCATCAGATATCAACTTTAGACTTTCGCTCTATCGGCTTTTAACTTTGAGCCACTCCTGCCACGTCGCCAGCCGTTCAGGGCGGCGAACGGCAGTAGCGATGAGGGTAAGATGTGGGTCCAGGCTCTTTTACCCTTTGCTCCCACCGTCGTGTCCATCGCACAGTCCTCACGCTCATTCAGCTCAGCTAAAAGTACATGTACCGCAAAACTGGCAGCGGCGGCGGTCGCAGCCGCTT
>JARJLF010002543.1:0-35184 GCA_029378395.1 Mycena leptocephala | reverse complement strand
CGACCCCCTTCAGAATGTTTTCGAGCGGCAATGATTATTCTCTTCGCACCCATCTATCCCTTCATGGCATTCCTTCCCAAGGATTGTCAGCTGCTGGATGTCGACTAGCATTGACATTTCATTTGTTATCCGGCATGTGTGGATCTGTTCTGGCCGAATGAGATGTCGGGCTTTGCCTCATGAGGGCTGTAAATCTGCAGGCGCAAATTTATATTCGTTCATCACATGAGTTACACTGCCTACAGTATCCTTCTGTCCGCTTCTCATCTCTCTGAGGAGCAAATTTCTGTGGTCTCAGAATGTTCGAGTCCGGCTATGACGTGTTAACTAGGCTTTCCACAGAACGGAAAACACTTGCTGATAAACCACTCTGTTGCTGTTCCATATTTGATGAGATAGATGGTTTGGCTAAACCTGTTCTTGTTTCTCTGGGTGCCCTGCATGGTATTGGTTTGAATTTGAAGAAGGCTACTGAATGTCGTAATATTATGGCTGCACATCTCGGTGGTGGTTCATGTGGATTTCATAGATCTGGCTATCGGCATCTAGGCTGCGCGTCACTTTTGACTTTATCGCAAGCACACAACGGTGATCTGGATATGCCCGGTATGGATCTGGCGGCATCTATGTCGGTAGATTTAGAGTTAGCTCAAATTCATATCCTTGCAAGTGTGGCCAAGACACTATCTCAGCGACCTCTCCGACGTGTTCTTGAAATGCACAAGGTGGAGTTCTCTACCTCAGACGGTACTTCTGCTCTGCGAAAACATTTGAGGTCATACTCGAAGGGGTTACGCCTAGGGAAAAAAGTGGACTCTTTCGGTCGGAAAAAAACTCAACGCGATCAGGATTGTCTGCATTGAGATCAGACTGGCCTACAATGGTGCCCATGGCTAAAAAACGGGATTTAGTTGGGAATTTGCAATGTATTTTCTTTTGGAGCCGTGCGTACGTTTACCCGGCATAGCCCCGCTCAAGAGTGCATACAGCGGCTGCAGCCGCAATCATATTTACCTGTCATTAATGGGTGATCTTGTTACTCTCTCCAGGATGCGCCATAACCGGTATGTTGAGGACATTTTGCCCGACAAGAACACGGCCTTTAGCTTGTCTAACTATCCTTTGCTGCCACTCGCGACATGACCCTGAATGGCGGTAGCTATTATAGCTATAAAACCCGGCACTAAGCTCTCCCATTAGAGATTCCGGGAAAAAGGTATCGCCTCCGGTTCAGAGAAGTCATAATCGGGATGGTTGTTGGGCAGGAGTTAACAGTGGGCTCAATTCCGTCTTGCCACTAACTTACTGAACTCATATTAAGGCAGGTGGCCAGGGTATAAACATGTGGTTAAGCCTCCCCGTGGGCTGCACCGAAGAAGTCAAGGATCTCTTCAAAAATAAACAATGCTTCTTCGTGCTGTTGAGACTGTAGATTCAGGCGACAGAGTGAGTTTTTTTCAAGTATTCTAACCACAACTGACCCAGAATTTAGCCCTCTGCTAAAACTGAAAGAGTAGTCATCCCCGGGTCAGCCATGATTGAGGATTTGATTGTGAGCTACTTCGAATCTTGTTCGGATGGGTGACCCATATTGACGGTTCAGATTTCGGTCAAAGCCAAGATCTTGAGATGGACAGAAACCGGGTTCTTCCCAAATGGCTCCAATCTGGCCATAAGAGTCTCTCTCACGAGGCTGGACACCGTTAAAGGTGGTCTCAGTAACAGCACAAAAAAACATGTGGATCACCGAGTGCGTCCCATCGCACAGAAATTGGTTACTCCATTAATATTTCTGATCACTTCCGATTGCATCCACAGGTATATCTGCTGATTGCAGAATCATACAGAATTCTCGAAGGTAATGCATTTGGTACTCAAGAGGTGGAGACAGATTGTTTGAATATAGATGATATATCAGACCTCGCATGAATATGTTTTGGGCACATCAATATTTGTTTTGCGACAGAGCCTCAATATTGGATACATGTTTATGTTGAACTTCGAGTTGAGTTGTGTAAATACACCCACCAGTTAGTGGGCTCTGCCGCGACAGCGCGCTATAGTTGTTATTCGACAGAGGCCCGAGTGACGCCTGACCTCGACCAAAGTTCGTGATCGACAGGGGGGGTGTGACGCGTGACTGCCAATTTGAAGGGAACCTTGGTCACGCCTTTGACCCTTCCGTTCGAGGGGTCGGCACGTCCCGTGCCGTACATCGTAACGTCAAAAATGGCATGAAAGTCGAGGGAAATAGTACGAAACTTGCCGGGACATTCATTTAAACGGCAAATCCCGCAAATCCTGCAAAATTATGATCGCCGCTGCGGACTCGGAGATTGTAGGAGCAGCTGTCCATACTTAAGTCTGGCAAGTCGTCATTTCGTCCGTTTCGCAATGTCTCTCCCCACCCGTGACACCATTACCGGGTACAACTTTCTCCGCTCTCCTAGCTTCCTAGTTTGATGGTTTCATTTTGACTTGCAGGGTACTTCTCATTGCGACCTGGGCAAACTCCGTGAGTACTCGATTGTATTCTGCCAGCACGACCTCAAGTTTGGCCCAGTTTCTGTATCTGGCCGAACTAGTTCAGGCCAGGTCCTACTTTAGACACTTCAAGCACGATGATTCGAAGTTGAAGGCATTTCCTTTGCCTTGAACCTAGGTTGTCCGGGACTCACATTTCTTAACAGACGCTTGTATCGGCCGCTATCTTAGTCGACACTGTGTCCACAGTGGGTGACTATGCCTACGTTTATCTCGTAAGTGTTCACATTCTGCGCTTTACATGTCCAGGCTGAGCGCCTTAACAGTACACGATAACCCATGCTGGTATGTCTCAGATTATCAACAGTGTGAGTCTTGCTGCCCAGCACTGGGTACGTCAAGTAGTAGGAACCTCAGGCGTGGAATAACTGCAATATTCCAGCCCGCCTCGCTACACATCTTCACCACCGCCGTGGTTGCAGTCCTGTAAGTTAACTAACGTCCTTCTCTTCAGTATCTCAATGGTTAATTATTTGTAGAGTCCAGAGCTTTCTAGTCGTCCGATACTGGTGGTTGTGTGTGTTCATCCTTTCTACCGCCCACGCTCTCTCAAGAATATCGATCCAGCACCAGAAACATCCTTGTCACTCTTTTAAATTCGTTCTTGTGCATTGTCGCAGTACGTAGGCATTTGTTTTCATATTCTCGGACGGGCTTGGGGGCATCACAATCCCAAACTGAACCGTTGGTTTACCGCCATTGACACGTTTCCTATGCACGCCCGCTGAGCTAAACTTATCTTTTCGTAGCCTTCGTATGACTCGCCCAACTTTACTGGGCTTTATGGCTCAACATTGCCCTCGACAGCGATTTGTGCGATTGCGTCCTCGCGTTCCCGGCATCCACCCGGTCCGGACATGTAAAGGATTCGTCTCACTGAGTGGTAAGCCTCTAAGTCTTCCCCCTGGACGAGTTTTATTCATCATGAATGCGTCGTAGCGAGCCCTGACGTTCTACCCAAATGGCCCCATCACTCATATTTTCAGGGACTGAGATCGAGCCGCGTTCTTTCGTGCATTCCTCACTCTGGGTCGAAGAAGGGTCCGAACTTCTTGTGGAAGCTTCCCCGGTTGCTCGATTCTGATTGTCAGACTGTAATACGGCCTGGCTTGCGAGGTAAACGCTGGAACCCGATGCGACGCTGCTCTGACTCACTAGCGGCATCTTGAATCGTTTGGTAGAACAAATAGTTAATTAACAGCTAGTTATACATGTGGTACACTTCCATTATTCTCAGCTACAGTAGTTACGGTTCCAATCCCAAAAACCCTTAGAAAAAACTAGATTTGCTGCGCGATGCTCTCTGCTTGTATCTCCTCATCCCCGGCTGTCATCTCAATCTCCTTCCCTGGCCCCTGCAGTTCATACGCCTCTCGCCTCTCCCCATTCCATTTTACACCCGGATCCGCGCCGGCGAGATTGTGGGGCACGGTATGCTGCGACCCGGTACTCATTGACAGGGCCCAGGGCTGCGTCGTTCTTACGATGTGCTCACTCGATCGCAGGGTGCGAAGGGCGCGGAGGAGGGACTAAGGGCACAAAATGAGATTATTTAATTGGATTTGGGTCATCAAACGATATATACGCACAGGATCCGTCGCAGCGAGTATTACGTACAACAGCGGGCGGAGGGAGTAGGCGAACGTGTCTGTACGTTATCCGTCAGTGGTTGCGAAAATAAAATCAGGATGGACGTGTGGACCCAGTATCCGGACAGCGATGTTCTATGGAAAAAAGTCAGCTATGCAGGAAATATATGCTGTTGCTGGGGCAACGCACATAGTCAGTGAGCTCCGAGTGCGTGAGGATATACACGTCGGCAAAGCAGGACGTAATGCTGAGCAAGCAAGAGAGGAGCGGGTAGAGGCCTGTTTGGAATCAAATTCGTCATCAGTATACTTGGATATTTTCGGCAAGGGCCCCGCAGGGCGGTACCGATGCGGATGATTATCGGGCGGTACTGCATAACAGGCGGTCGCGGGAGACTGGACTGCAGGGTTGCGATCCCGGACTTTGATTGGGTCTGGCTGAGATTCCTAGATAAAGTATCCGTATTCACGCGCAAGCTTTGGATGGAAAGCTGCACGCGGGAAGAGATATAATGAGCATGAACAACAAAGGCGGTCGAACACGCACCCGATATCGGACCATGAAAACAAGGATCCGCACGAACGAGAGGAACTCGAGCAAGGACATAAGGATCATCCAGATGGACTGCGTGCCTATAAGCCAGCGGAGCTGCACATCGGGCGGGCCGAGCAGCCAGCAGGTGCCGTTCGCCGCATACCAACTGTACGATGCAGGAGAATCAAGTTAGCTCTTGAGGTAATTCATACCCGAAACTCGGGAGGAAATCGCGCACCCTAGCTCACCCGCGGCCCACGGGGTGATATTGCACGCTCCGACGAGGAGGAGAGAGCCGAGAATGTAATATATTTCCAGCCTGTTCCCGTTGAAGCCGTAGACAAGGACGAATCTGTTGGTGGTAGGATTGGAGCCAATAACTTGAACTTTAAGCAATATGACGGGGAAGAGCGCGGTACGCACAGAAGATTGAGCGCCATACAGCAAAACATGCAGCTGGAAAACATAATGGATGCCTGAAGTGTGAAGCGTAAAGTGGAAATAGTCCGAATTAGGTATTGTTCGAAAATCAACGATGTGAGTAGGAGCACGCACTGTGCCAAGAAAAGACGTAAAACTACATGTGATTCCCTTGCTGGGGGTGAGGACTATTATACCAAGGATGATGCTGAATGTCAGTGAATGAGGCGTGAGGCGATGTTATGAAATCGTGGGCAATCCGGAGCTTACTTTGCTATGAGGGCATAGACGAGCAGTCGGAAGCTGACTCGGTTTAGGTGAGGCCTCGACACTGGATTCTTCTGTAGGTATGCGACGGCCACCAATAGCAAACCGGAAAGGGCCACGCCCGGAATACACACGCCTAACGTGGCATCACTGGAAGCCCACCGCAAGTCAGTAAAGCTCGAGCGAAACACAGAAGTAGCAGGGCGGCATGCGTACTGGATAAGGTCGAGAAGGTGTCCTTCCCGAGAGGACATGAGAGGTAGAAGGAAAAGGGGGGTGAATAAAGCGCTGCGGGTAGGATTATATATAGAGACATTTGGGGTCTAATCGCCGTTTCAGGGTTCCCGCGAACAGCCGAATTGATAAAGAAGTGTCGTAAGTCTTAGGGATGGAGATCCATGGCGAACGCCGAACGGTACTGAAGGCAATTTCGGCATGTGTTACGTAGAACCGCCCGCCGCTTGATTCCTTAACAGGACTGCTGCGGTAGCCAACTTCCTTCCTTCCTTCTGTCATAAGAGTCATTCTGCTTGTTAGAACAGGCGTGATCCGAGTCTGCCGTGGATGAGGAAGAGAGACCAAAAACTCTATTGATGGAAGATGTGATGGGGTGTCAACATAACGAAAGACCTTGGCCAGGAACAACTTGAAGGAACAATACGGAGTTGAAGGTGACCGTCAACGGTCGGCATTTCACTTCGACACAATCAATTTACATGTCTATGCCAAGTTCACTATGTACCAGGCTAGCGAAAGCTAGGGCATTAAGGCGACCCGTATCTGTACGGGCAAGAGGCACCGGCCGGAGAATGCCGAGACATCGGCTAATAGGGTAGGGATCGGCCTAGGTCGTTAACCCTTCCTATTCAGCATTCGTGGCGAATAAAGATCCCGAGGTCTGTGCATTCGCATTTTACCACCACTACATCCATGACGTGATGACTATATCCTCGAAGCTCAAAATCGACTGGTCTCTCAATAAGGGCGGCGCCAAGTGGGTGCATTTTTGTCCGGTCCTTTTATCGTTTGCGCCTAATTTTAGCCTCAGATTTGTGTGACACTTGTGTCCTTCACGGCCTTAAGTCCCCGAACACGCCCTACAATGAGCAGAACTTGTACAATCTGTACCGTCGAGCATTTGTCTAGGCAGGCTTTAGTGCGTGGATGACGGTCCATCTCCCCCGCCATCTCTTGGGGTATAAGCAAGAGAAAACGGGGTACGTGGCACCGCTCTTGAGACTCATTTATTTTTAATCGGTGTCGATAGCGTCGATGGGGCTGATACCTCGAAGCTTGGCTGGGTGCGCGTCGTGAGATATTTCGACACGTATGCACCGGCGCTTCCCAAGAAGGTAAAAATCTTTGTCTTGCGCAATCGGCACTTACCTCTGCATAGGCAATTCTCGGAGCTGCGGGCTTCAAGGTCAAAGAGACATACGATCCTGTATGGACACGGGTCCATGTCCTGCAGCAATTCTTGAGCTCATTTGCCCCAAAGCCGAGAGCATTCGGGGTGAGATCGCAAGTTCGTGCTACAACCGCCACTGCCCCGCACTCATTGTTGATTTCTTTTCCAGATCGAGCGAATCTGTCTGGAGCTTTCAACTACTGGCAGATGGTTCTCGACC
Source organism: Mycena leptocephala (assembly GCA_029378395.1). Lineage (NCBI taxonomy): Eukaryota > Fungi > Basidiomycota > Agaricomycetes > Agaricales > Mycenaceae > Mycena > Mycena leptocephala. Next base: position 28,201 of record JARJLF010002543.1, on the reverse strand, counting down.
TGCACCCCTCCGGATTTCAGGTAAGTCTTAAGGCTCTTTCACTAGAATGTCTGCTTGATGCGTCTCTAGTGTGGAGCTGTGATATTCCAAGAATGTCCCAAATCTTCCCTCTTCAGGCTCCCCGCATTCCGCCACCCCGACGTTCGCAACTGGATGGAGTCCAACTTCCCTTCTGAGCTTTCATTGCTCCAGGCGAAGGAAGGTAACCTAGCTGACCTCCTTCTGGTCCAGAACACCATTTTTCGGAAGACTCTCGAAGACTTGTACCGGATGGCAAACGTCGGTGACACCAAGCTCACAAAGCTGATGGAACTACTGGAGCGTCGGACAGTGGTTTTGTCTCCTGTGCAAGGGTTCTTCACAGCCACTGACCAGCCGGACCTCCGGTGCAGATTCCCCGGGAGTCAACACGTCTGTAACTTACTGTCAAAACAGAAGTTAGTGATTTTTGCGACATGCAACCGACTTCAGAACACTCATTGCGATTCGACTCCGTCGAAGCATGGAAAAAGCAAAAATCCGTGCGACGTGCGACTCATTTCAGAAAACTCATTGCTTTGATTCTCGTTCATATCTGAGCATTCGGATTATCCTTTGGTCGATTCTTCCGGCACATAAATAAAGTTGAAGAGTCCATATCAAGATCATCTTCTTTCGCGCCCCCAAAGTTCAGTAACCCTCGATACGACACTGGTAACCCGCGAACATTTCAGCATCCAGGGCACAACACGATCTTAGCTGCACTCGATTTAAACTGCGCAAGTTACATATGTAGTAGATATCTACTTCCAGGAGAGGCGAACATCTCGGCGGACCCGTGGATTGTAGATTCGATGACGCACGAGGGCCTGCGCGCTAAATCAGCAGTTGCGCCGCCACCGCTTCCCAGATCGCGACAGGGTTGTTGACACTGATGGTATTACAAAAAAAAAAGGTAAGGGAAAGGGAAGGTGCCCCTGGTTAGCGCGCTTGGCATAGGAAGAAAAACGCGCTGCGCACAGATCAGATCTTAGTGGCAGGTTGAGGTCTGCGGGATGGTTTTGCCATGCTGGAGGGATGAAAAAAATGCCGGCGTCTGCGTCGGTTACGGGGGTACTATTAGACGGGGCCACGCACCTTCGGGCTCGTCCGGGTCATCGACCCCGAAGCTCAGGCGCCAGTTGATACCTTGTACGCCGTTGACCAACCTGCATCCATGTAAGTAAATTACAGGGGGGGTATGAACCAACGACCCAGGCAGAGGGAACGAATGAATAATCATTCATTACAGCAACGGAGATTAGATTCAGACCAGGGAGTAAGCGGTGGGGAATACGCTGTGATTCATGCAACGGAATCGGGGTGTATATTGGGAGGACGTACAAATCAGGTGGCGCGACAGAACTGTTCTTCAACTGCGTCGTCTGCACGGGCGGTGAGGAACGGGTTCACAACCTGAATACGTGTTTACGATACGGACTTTGATTTCCGTGTCGATAGTGGAGTAGTCCGCGGATTGACCTGCCGGGGCAACCAGGCGTGAGTGGAACGCAGTCGCGGTGCGGCGCGTTAAGCGAACGGAGTCGCACCTCCGACAGTGCCACAGTATTCCTGCTGGACGTCTTTTTTGCCTCCCACAACAACCGTCTTGACCCCCTCTTCCTTGGCCATAGTAATCTGTGCACGCCACATCAAGGTCTGCACCAAGCTTGCAAAAAGGCAACAAACACTGAACAGCGAGCACGAGCTTGCACACCTAACGCCCATGTGAAAGATTTCCACGACCAAAGATAGGTTCGGGCTCCTTACCGGCCGTTCGAAACGATAACGACTTTTGTGGAGTTGAACAATCCAACGTCTGGCGGGGTCGAGGTGAAAAATCCGGGAAGACAGTCTTGGCCCAATCTAAAGACCGTGCAGGTCAGTATAGCGCGACATTCTCCACGTAAGGTCAACAAAATAACCTTTGACTAAACGCATCTGCATGACCGTTGATTTGAACATTTACGGGTGGGAGCAACCTTGGAGACTCAAAAATTGACCATAAAGGAAAGGATGATCAAAGACAGACCAATTGTCCGTAGCAGTGAATGGTACGTTGTTCCCGTCTGTCCACTGCAATGGATTGTACAGCAGCTCTTGATCAGGATCCAATTTTTTATCGATAATTTGTTTCACAATTTCACGCGCTAGAGGACTGTCCCTGGCTTTGGAGTCCAGCCCTGAAGATCCGTATCAGAATGTGCAAAAAAAAATAGACGTCAATATGAATTCGGACCGGCTAGTGGAACCGTGGTGCTAGTAGGCCCAATGATCTACATTTCCAGGAAGTCGAAATTACAGTTTCGTGGGAACCCACGACACTTACGATGCGATGAAGCCACTGGAAAAGGTGTTGCTGTAAATCGGGATTGTATATCAAACCGTGGGGACTCACATGTGCAATGCAAATCAAACCGCCACCGTTGTTGGTCTAAAAACTGGTGAGTACAGACCACAATTCCTTCTGCCTGGCATAAAACTTACAACATCAACAATTAATTGAGTGGCGCCCAATGCCTTCAAATTTTGCAGGCCTGCCAGCATCCCGCTTTCCATCACGTCGGAATCATCACCACTGAAGGAACCCTATCACCACTGTGTAAAGAAATGCGGACGGTGGCAATTTGAATTTCATACCAATGCCAAAACCCCGGTTTTGCCATCTTTCTGCATATAAAATGCTCCGCCGCCGAAGGTTCCGTTGAGAGCGGGGGCAGTGGGCTGTAGACCCGGCGGAAGGAGGATATCCGACGATGGGGTGGCGTCCATCATCACGTTGAGGCGATACTTCCTTGAGGAGGAAGAGGAAGAGGACACTTTCTGGAACTTTTTGGCTGCGGAGGGTCTCACAGAGGAGGCGTTGAGATCCACACCATTTGTTTCATCCACGGGAACACAGTTGTTGGCTCTGTAGGTTGCGGAACTGTTGAACGGTGCGGTTTCGGGATTAATCCGTGACCGGTAAGGAAGCTGAAATTCATGAGCAGAGGAAGCAAAGCTCCCATTGAATACTGACCGTTATCACATCTGGGTTGGTTTGATTCACCCGCTGGATGATAAGATCCACCGAGTCCGCGGAAGGCAGAGACTGCTGAGCGAAATCACCCATGTTGTAAGCCCAATCCGAGGTAGAGCGAACGTAGCTTGAAAAGAACCTCGGAATACTATAGTCGGCAAATGTGCATAGCGCAAAGTGGATGAGGGTACATACGAGTTCTGACGTGTCCCGAGAGGTTCGTATCCGCCAGTAATCAGAGCATTTGCGTTAACAGCGTCAAACGGCGGCTTGCCGTTGATTAGCAAAACTTTTGCCCCAGAGAGCTGGCGAAGGAGGAAGTAAAATCGAGAAGCTCGTGAGAAAACTCCTACCGATTCGAGTTTCCCTTTCAACGAACCAGGAAGGGCATCCTGCCACACAGAAATCTCATCTGCAAATTCCGCCGAGGCGACCCGGAAAGCCTCGGGAACAATGTAGACGTTTTGGGAACCATCCTTGTCCGTCAGAAGTGTCAAAGGAATCGGCAAAAAGTTGAGAAACAGAGCTATCAAGGAGTTTGAAACGGGAAATTAAGAGAGCGGTTGAAGTACTTGCTCACAATCCTGGATGAGAAGTCAGGACGAGATTCAACACACCGGAAAGTGTGCGCGTACATAGCATGCATTGATCCATATGCAGTGTCCGTCATTCAACCGCTTGAGTGTACGGGATAGGTCGATATGGAGATCGTAATCCGAGGCGTACTCCGAGTTTGAAATGCGCTCAAGGTCCTGGAAGAGATCTTCGTGCACATATTCGGTGAAGGGCTCTGGGGCTTTAATCTGGTAGTTCACCGAAGTATGAAACGCCAATGTCTTGCTGACGACATCGAGAATCTGGGAGTAATTTATTATCGCATGTATGGGAGTAGAAATCGCTTTCCTACGTTACTTTTGATAGCTGGATCGATCTTGAAAGATGAGAAACACGCCCGCACGTCCGCGGGAGCGACCCATTTCTTGCCACCGATTATTGCACAAGGGTCAGCCTTTCCCTTTTGCAGTTCCGACGCGGCGTGTATAGAGATAATGTTGAAAGTGGAGAACAGGACCAGAAAATGGTGAAGAGGCGGCATGACGAGCAGGAGTCAGCTATCAAACCACAGAGTTACACTATTTAAAATGTTTTAAGGGTCGACAGACCGCATGGATTTCGAAGGATAGGTGCGCAGTTCGTTTCATGATTCGCGCAAAACGACTCCCACACTCCCACCCATCTGCAATAGAAAAATCAGCAGAATATTCATCCTACGATTACGTACCAGACTGTTTCCGCAGCACTGTTCGCCGTGCCCGTCACGGGTCGGATAGGTGCGCAGTTCGCTTCATGATTCGCGCAAAACGCCTCCCACACTCCCACCCATCTGCAATGGAAAAATTAACCGTTCTTTAATGAAATCCTCGGCCATTCTTTGTATGTTTTTATCTCTTTCTCCATTTATTCAAACCCTTTCGACTTCCTCTCGACCCTCCGCATGTATCTCCTTTGAATTCCGCAATTTTCCCTCCAAAGTTTCATGTGGCCCAGCAACTAACCGATACGTAGCTATTTCTGGACGGGACGCAGCTGAAGTTGCTGCCGGCTACGGCACAGCGCCATTCTTTTGGCATCATGCCGGACTACGTAGACCACTGGCATGCCGTGGATTCATTCACTCTTCTTTAACGATATCCTTGCTCGGCTGTGCTCTTTCCCCGAATATCCATTCTCCTTTTGCATTCCCTCTGCTCTTCCTCTTAAACAAACCCCTTCCGTCGTCAAATTTCTGGGCTTCCCAACAGTCACCACAGCGGTTTAATTTTTGGTACAACGGCTGACCCGCGCATAGTCCTGTTTTAACAGGACGCAGCAGACGCAGTACATCGCAGCTACTGCTGCCTACGGCGCAGCGTGAACGTATTCATCCGGCCGTGAGGCCACGTAGTTCTCCCGGGAATTCTCGACATATAAAAGCGGCACTGTTGCCGGTTGGAATGCTAATCTCTCCCCAACTTTTCTCGTCCAGCCTCTGTACTCTGATGCTGGGTTCTCAACTCAAATCTGCTGCTCCGTTTTCCATTTGGCTCTGGTCTGGCACGGATTCAATCGATACCATCCCACAAACTAGGTGCTTCTGCTACCGCTCCCCTTAAAATCGCTATTGCTGTGGATGGGATGGTCGGGAACAACCACAGCCGCTGGTGATATCTCCTAAGCTACGATTATAGATGTCCTTGGCCTTTCATCCCATCAATTACCTATTTTTCTTGCCCGCAGTATCTGAAAGTCAGACGCAACGTAAAACCTCTCATTTAAATTCAACAGCACTCCCTGCCGGTATTCTATACTCCGGCACACCCCCGATGTATTTTTATGCCAATTAGTAAAGTTCCCTGTTCAAATTGCTCTAATCCGGTAGTGGTTTCTCGCTGCGCCAGAATGAGCTGGAATTTCTCTTCTCAACCTGGCGAAGATACTTAGGTATATTGGTAACCTGCTCTCTTGGCTCCCGGAGCGAAGCGGAGGTCCATCTTGTCAGAGGAATATTACGTACCAGACTGCGTCCGCAGCGCTGTTCGCCGTGGCCGTCACGGGCACAGCCGTCGTTTCAACCGGCAAGCCCATCCCGTCTCCGTACCGTCGTGCCAAGTAGAAATATCCCTACGGGGTATCCCATGGGGCAAGTCAACATTCGAGTCACCATAGAGACAACAATGTTCCTGTGAGCCAGATCCGGGAGACATACATAAGTCGGAAAATCTTTGAGTAGTATCCAGCTGACCCGCCGACCCACGAGGATCGCCTGCGGTACGCGTGAACGTGGGTTTTTTTTGGACCGGTGGGAAGGTGTAGGGGCTGGGCAGGGAATACCAAGGTCAGATATACCCAGAAAACATGTTAGGCGTGTTCGACAGGAAATTAAAAGTTAGTCTTCAATTAGGAACTTTGAGCACTTTTTCCATATTTTCAACCTCCTACGACTAAGTTCGCACCTCTTAAATGGCGGGCGCAACATCAGTCTTTTGACATTTTGGTTGCCGAGTTGTGATGTTTTTACGTATGGTCGCGTTTTTGATGGATTTTGTCAACGACGGTGAGCTCGACATTGAACTTGAAATTTGGTCGGGGCATATAGGATGGGGTGCAGGAATGTGGAACTCCCTTGGGCCAGAAGGATTTTCAGTTTTGATCAACCGCCGAAGCACGGCAACAGTGCACCATCACCGGTGTTGTGTATTTTAGGCCCAATGTTATGGGTGTTGCGTGTTGTGGCATTTTCATGTGTTTTTTGGTGTTGTTTGGTGCTGTACAACACCACAACGAATATGTCAAAAGTCTGATGAAATCCATCACCCAAATCAGCGACGGGTCGGCCCAGTCAGGAAGCAAGCTCACCTGTTTGTATCAATGCCCAGAAGGTCGTGGTTTCGATCCTCGTAGGCTCGTCCCCATCCGGTATTCAGCACAACAGACGCAAACCGATCACTCGCCAAGTCTAGCAACGCTGAATACCGGCTGGGCCCTCTCGGCACACTTTTGGCCGATGGAAATTCCCCCGCCATTTGAAGGGCTCGGACTTAGAAAAAATTGACCCTCCAATTATTGTTCTCAACTGTGGAATCTGTTCCATGAACTTAAAGCCCACCAATCAATGCCCCATATTCTGTTGATACATAATATGCATTAATTTTGCTCAAAACATGCATCTGTCGTTGTCGACGACGACGACACCCTATATTTCACCCAAAAAATAAATTGGGTTCATTCGATACAGAATTCAAAACTACTCATGCCTAACATACTTTGTTGGGGGCTGATTTTACAACTAAGTCCGAGCCCTTCAAATGGCGGGGAAATTTCCATCAGCCAAAACAGCGCCGAGAGGGCCCAGTCCGCTGGCGGTTGATCATTGTGTTGTGGTTCTCTTTGTCTGAATCAGTCTGATTGTTGGCTTTGTTTGCTGATCTTCCCGATTCAGTCTTATGTCCGGCTGATCAATCAGCTAGCGTCGACTGGTTCACGAGTCTATGATCCTCGTAGCTGTTGTCTTCAAAACATTTACTTTACCTTCCTTATGGGCAATGTTTGGCAATATCATTGATTCTTCTAGTTAGGGAGTCTTTTCGCACAACAGAGCTGAACGTCGACCTTTCTCTTTCGGACTTGCCTCCACCGTCCATTCCCCACCGCTCTTCACCAGCCTCCTTCCTTGTTCTACTAGTTCTGGCCAAGACAGGTTGAGCTTAATTTTTGCAAGACAACTTCAACTTGGAAATGCTGCTACGGCCTGCAAGTTTAAGACTCTTGGCTGCTATATTTTTTGCTGCACACTCCCTGAGCCATCCCTCATGCCTCTTTTTCCTGGTCAGCCTTGTGAAGTTTACGGAGAAAGAGGGGAAAAAATCTCGTCACCATTGGGTTTCCTTCGGCCAAGGCATCCCTAATAGTACACCTGGTCCTCATCTTACATCTTCGAGGCACCAACCTATTAACGGCCCGCAAGCGTGCAACTTGATTCTCGCAATCAACTATTCACAATTGGGCTTTACTGAAGTATGCTTACATCAGAGTTGCGCGAGTGTAGTAGAGTGCGTATCCTTTTCACAGAGTACGGGCGTACGCATGACCATGCTTGTCCTATACTGCCATTAGGGTCGTTCACAGTTCCCTTTTTCCTGCCCTTTTTCTCCCTTTTTTTTCGGCCTTTTTGTGGTTCCCGCCGTTTTTCACCGGGTTTTTTCCACCTTTTCAATTCTGATATGTAAAGTGTTAAAAAGGGAAAAAACGAACTTCTCAGCTGAAAAACTGAAAGAAATACGTCGAAAAAGGAAGCGAAAAAGGGCAGGAAAAAGTGAACTGTGAACGCCCCCGCCGGGGCTCCCTTTTTCCGCCCTTTTCCGTGCCCTTTTCAACTCCCTTTCTCTATTTCATGCATTTTGGGTGCTCCTATTGTTCCCCAAAGGCTGCATACCACCTCAGATGATCAAAAAAAAAACTGGGGTGAATTTTTCAGGATTTTATAGCTCACTCAGTTACATTATTGAAAAAGGGCAAAAAAAAATGGAGCAGAAAAGGGAGTAAAAAGGGAGTAAAAAGGGCGCGAAAAAGGGCGACTGTGAATGACCCTATTATCTCTATAAGTACAGCAAGTAATCGGATTGCCGCAGTCCCTGACCGACATGTTTCTGGTCTGGTGCCTCTCCCATACACTGTGCCGTCCGTGCCTAGGTCTCACATTTCTTCTAGTCAAATTGGCCATCGCCCGACGTTCGATTCATTTAATTCTGCCTTGCCTGTGTCCGATCCCTATTGTGGTGCCAGGTTTCTAAACCAAGTTTTTTGCCGTCTGTGATTCTAATAGGATTTGTGTGGGACAGAGAACCCGATGCAAGGGAACATATGTGCTATGAAATTTGCAGATATGAGGAGCAGACGTGCCAGAACTGCATGCGAGCAGATCCCGATGGGTTGGAATATTTTATTATTATGATATCGACGCTAGAAGCTGCCGGATCTTTTCCAGATTTTCTCTGGAGATTCCACACTTGCTGTGGGACTAACTGTAACGCGGGTTGACTTGTTATCTTTATCGTGCTGTTGTTCAGCGGGCTTCCCTGTGTCGATGTAGCATAGAGCCAACCCAAAATCTCTATTGTCCGTATTATTCAGCGAAGGCCACAATGATTATGATTACATTTTCCTCAGGAAAGCCACGACCTCTCTTAAATAATCATATCCTACAATTTTTCTATAGCACTGCAAGTTTGGGGGAAGCATAATCAAAGCCTGTAAGAGCATATACCACATTGTCTCGCCGGGGGAGCTCAGGCCCCATGATGGTTGAAAGCCCAACAGACGAACAATGTGAATTCCGGAGACCGCAGAGCGATGTAACTTGGGTCCAGAGATTAATTACGATGATTTCGGTCACGAATCAATACCTCGAGCCTTTTGCACCTTTCCAGTCAATGTGAATGTTCACCCGAGAACCACAGAATTTTTCTTCCTGGAAAAGCTTTCAAAAGCAACCCACTCAGGTGCGGATACAAGTGGTTTTACGGATGAAATATATATACTTGAACATTGTTCGCGCGACTGTGGACTAGCTCACCACGAAAAAAAATCATGGCAACTGCCTTGCAGATTAAAAATCAGTTAGTAGGCTCTGCCGCGACAGCGCGCTATAGTTGTTATCCATCAAATGTTTGGCGCATCTTTGGTTTCTATCTAATCTGGTTGGCGTTCTCTGTGAGCCGACTGGTTCACGAGTCTCAACACTACCATGCTACAGGTCTGGAACTTTTCATACGGCCTCCTGGTGTTGAATATAGCACTCTCAGAGGTATCTCGAGTTTTTATCTATTCAAATCCCTTCCTACTACAGTCCTTTACCCCAAACGACCCAATTTTGGTGTCGCCGACAGTCGGATTTTTTGGAGGACCTGCCAACACCTTGGGATGAAGGTGGGTGTCCAGGTGTGTCTTGATCCTTCCCATCGAGTTACTTGCATCTTACTTTGGGCCACTACGGGGTGTTTCTCTATTTCGGGTATCCCCTTCTGTCGGAGGCAGATATTTTAACCTCTCATATGGCCCGTATGTAGGATATCACGATGTAGAATGGTCCCTATATCCCCTCTGTATGATTCCTGATGCATTTGGCCACCCTTCCGGGGCTCAGCGGATTATTTCGAAGGGTGGCCAACTAGCCCGTTATTTGGTCATGTTGAACTGACGCCCGAAAGAAATTCACTGTAACATCAAATCTTCAGATAGTTTGGTGGGAGTGCTCTTGAACTCTTCGCAGGATATCTACCTTCAGTCTGGTATAGTTGGGTTTGGATCGGTCCATTGCAGCGATTAAGGATTAGGCATAAATGCTTAGGTGGCCAACTAATCAGTAACCCTATTAGGTTTGTTTAAAGAATGAGCATCTCAACGTTAATCAGATTTTAAACTTTGTTTAGTTTGATCCCTGTTTAAAGAGGGTTCCAACGATGTTCAAGAAAAATAGAAAAACGATGCCCAGTTTGAGACTCGAACATACGCGAGATTTGAAGGAAAGTCGGCAGGAAAGAGCATCTTACAACTGAGCTAAATAGATGATGTGGCACAAAGCTTTGGATGATCCTATCATCAATGACTGTGTGAACTTTGGAAGTTTAATTTTATAAGTCCGGGACATGTTGAGCAGCACTCGCAATTTAACTGTAGGTCATTCTGTGGCTCCTGGTTGCCTATGGTGACTTGAAAGGAAAGATTGGAAGGCCTCAATATCCAGGCAAAGATTGTGGTTAGGCTACTACAGTCATTTTGTGATCGTTGCATTTTCCACGGTCTTTGCACAAGTTTTTTTTTTTGCTGGTCCTGGGTGCATATTTCTGGCTAGTTTCATCACGTAGATATCTCGGTATGGTGCCCATGAATCTGACACATTTTTTCTCTATACAAGATTGCTTTAAATCTGGGTAATATTAGCACAATGAGTGATTTTGCAGTGTGCTAGACTCCACGCGCGAAATTGGCCAACATTGGTGGGGCAATTACCGTAAATTTATCAACACAATGATTTGCATCCCAGGCATTGAATACAGAAAATTTGAGGTGAAAGGGGGGGAGGGCAGCATTGAATGACACCATAAAGATGTGTTCATGTGATGTTGATACTTCAAGTTGTACAGGTGGGTGCATCCCAGAATCCCACTTGGATCCACGCAGTTCCCATGTGACTAAACCCATTCCACAGGTTTAGCAGAGGCATGGGATCAATGTAGGATGGTTGATAGCTCTCATCGGAATTGGAAAATGCCCACTTTGTCAAAGTCAGAGACAAATAAATCTGTGCTACTCTCTGGGTATTTATCAGTTGCATGGTCTAGTGGTTGTGTGTGTCTTCAGTATTTCCTTCCTCCTGATCCATCACCTGGAGGTCATATGTTCGACCCCCCCTTGTATGCATGCTTTTTGCATTGAGTCTGAACAGTGTTCAACGGGTGATCAAACACTGTTCAACCGTGATTATACGGTTGAACAAACTTGATTTGAACTCGATGATTGACCGTTGATTACAGTCTGTTCAAACTCACATCACATCCCACTGTTCATCAGGGCAGCATGCACCCCAATGCTTCCCACTACTGGTGTTGAACAGAACAAAATTTAAAATCTGATTTCCATTGGGAAGCCAATTGTTTAAACAAACCTAATAGAGATTTATAACTAACTGGTCTCAAATAGTACTTCACCTCGGGTGCGAACTGGCCATTGACTGCATAAAGCAGGAGAAAACACGTACGCAAACCTGATCTACCTGATGCCGAGTCGAACGGGGAAAGACTGCTGATAACGTCGTCCATGGCTCGTCGACACAGCGAAGATGAACGCTTTATGCCATCAGGTCCTGTATTTCCCATGTTTCAAGACCATTGTATCGAAGCCTGATTATTGTCCTATAGCTAATATCTGACTCGTATTTGCATCTCTTCCAGGATACAGACCTTGAACACGCATGATCAGTCCCCGGAAAGTTCAATTGTACGTTGAACGACGTCCCTCAAGAGCAGGAAGATAAAGAAAATCATACATTCGCCCGACCCCGAGTCAAACGGGAAATGGCCACAATACACATCGCTCGTTTGAACACGAATTGTAGATACACCGCCGTGTGCCATCAGGTGTCCTCTTCGTCTTTTCACCACGCTTATGAAGGACTGACTTTCCCTTGGGTTGAAAGGATCCTCGTATGTTCCACAAAGACCCGTCTTCTACGAGGCGACGCGATGCTAACCGTCTTCCGTTCATCTCTAGAATTTTCCACTAACAATTACCAGTGCAAAGCATACACACCCAAAATATTCGATCCGAAAATCGACAATTCTTTTTTATTGAGGGGTTCCGGACGGCCAACATGGCTCCCACTGCGATTCTTCTCCATTCACGACTGTCGGGACAGGGCTTGGTTCAGAGGTAGTCATCGCCGTTTGTTTCATCTTCAATTCCCAGAACGCAATCGCATTCGCCACATAATTTATCCAGACGGGAGCTCACTCCTTTCGCGCATACGGTTTCAAGGGGGCACCACGGTGTTATCACATGGCTTATTCGCCTCCGTTATATCCTGGAATCTTAAACTTCGCGTTCGAGCGACGAGAAAAGTCCGCTGTTGTTGCTTTAATTGTCTGGCGCTTAACACTCTGTGAGCTTTCTTTTTCATCCTGGATTAATAATACCTGTCTTCTGTTCTGTGACCACCTTTCCGGCTGATCGTAAGCATGATACAGCCCGGCGCTGATCGCGTTGACAAGACTTGCAGATTCACCGTACTGCGATATGTATTTTCCGTGTCGGTCGGCCCAATGCCCGCGTTTCAACGCAATAGGTGAGGCCACTGATTTGACGGCATTTTCCTGGCTTCCACTATCATAGACTCGAGCCAGTCGTTATTCTTCACTATTTATGACAGTCGGTAAATAGAGCATCTCATGTCAAGTTATTATTTCTTGGGTAAGTTGTCTTGAGCAATCTTCGATGAGGAGTGAAGCACAGACTGCCCTTTGGATGAAGGACTGACGCCTTTCATCGGCCGCAGCTCGCAGACGCGCTCGGACACTTTTCAAGCAAAGACATACTGTAAGGTGGTTCAAAACTTTATATTCACGAGGGTATAAACACTACACGCAAGAGGACGGACAAAGTATCTTAGATAATATTGGTTAGAGAGCGAGAGGTTTCGAAAGCCCGAAAGGGCACCGACCCAGTAAGCTCGCAGCGGAAGCTGATCGTTGCCGCTCCATGCAGCGGAGATTATCGTCGCTCTTCTGTACAACGGATCGCAGCATACCTCGGCCACGTTGCTGGGACGATACGCGTTGCGCGAAGACGAGGCACGCAGCGATAAGAATATAGGAATATTCGTCTATGCACGGGAGCGAAAGGGGCAGGCAGGAAGAGACCAAGCCCGAGACCATGCGCAAGATTATGCCAAGCGGGGGAGACTCATGCGCGCGGCAGAAATAAAGGCAAACAGGATATACGAAATGAATGGAGGATGAGGGAGACATACCCTCGTGCATCAAGCCCGCTCACACACAGAAAAACCCCACGGCTCCACATCCTTCGAGTCCTGCCGCGCGAACCGCGGAGACGTGCGGAGTGAGGACCACAAGATACAGCGCAGCGCACGACGCCGAGACTCCTCGCGCCGACGGCCAAAGTTCTGGAATGAAGGTTAGCATGTAGAAGACAAGGTGGACATGGACGGAGGAGGGAGCTGGGCCACTTGCTCGCGACGGATGAAGAGGGCATGAAGGTCACGCACTGGTTCTGCCGTCCACGCCGAAGAGGAGAGACATGGGCGTTATCGAGCTGCATGGATCAGGGCACGAGAAGCCGGAATGACCGCCTAGTAGGGATATGTAACTGCAGAGATTGACGGGTTAGTGAGCGTGCGCAGGTATGGTATGGAGAACGGAGGGACGTACGGCTCCAAGCCGTGCGTAATGCGTAATGTCGGGTAGCCCGCAGAGGGTACGCAGACCCGTCGTCGTGGGTACAAAAATGGGTATGAGGGCGCGAGCGCAAGCCGGCGCGGAGGAGCGGTGCAGTGATTCCATCGTCAGCACGCCGAAGAGGATGAGCAGGACACGCACCATAGGGGCCTGGGGGACCCAAACACGAAGGTGTATTTGGCGCACGGCGGGGGGTCGAGTTTGTTGAGCACAGCTGGTCGATGGTCAAGGATCTAAATCGTTGTCAGCGCGTGCGCAGAGATCCAGAGCAGAGATTCTCGCCAGTGAGTGCCAGAAGAGCCTGGCAATGGAACCCCGCCGCCGATGTCCACCGTGAGTGCCGGAGGAGTATGAATAGTCATGCAGTCTAAATGGCCGTCGTTGGGGACCCTTGTCTGCGAAGAGGGGGACAGATGAGGAGGCGGCGAGATTGGCGGAATTCCCCCCGTCGAGAGTGCGCGGGGGTCGCAGGAGGTCATCTGGCTGTCGTTCTGGCGCAAGATGTTGTATGAGGGTCGGCCTGTGGTTTTGATCGAGTCGACGCGCGTCCAGGGAGTAACGAATGGGGAGGCTACGAGGTTAGAGGTAGCCCAGCCGTAGGGAGCGCGGGTCCAGGAGGTGCCGCTGTCGATATGGTGCTGGATGTCGTATGGGGGGCAGATTGTGCTCTCCTCCCGGGGTCGCGAGCGTGACGGGAATATGCGGAGGCGAGTGGCAGAAGGAGGGGGGACTCGACAGGATTCGCATCCACGACACCTAGCAACGGCCAATCCAATCCAGCAACGCAGCACGCGGGAGACGTGAGGACCGCCAGAGGATACAAAATATGATACTTTTAAAATTCCCTCTCTATTACTAATTGCGTATGAATTAGTACGAATCATCTAGCTAGGTTTCAGCTTGATCCGTGCAAAACTCAGAGAGTTATGGGCAAATCGGTCGTGAGGATTGGAATTCGCCCCTCGAGTGCCAGAGGATACAAAATATGATATTTTCAAAATTCCCTCTCTGTCACTAATTGCGTATGAATTAGTACGAATTATCTAGCTAGGTTTCAGTTTGATCCGTGCAAAACTCAGAGAGTTATGGGCAAATCGGTCGTGAGGATTGGAATTCGCCCAAAACGGTAATTTTCTGTTCGCGCCTTCGGTACTGCAATTAGCTGTAAATATATATCTGACTCATGCCACTCAGCGTCATCTTGAAGAACTCTCCGCTCTGGCAAGGAGTTTTCAGCCTTTGACATGGTCATTGGCCATGCAGCTTCGCTCTCGACCCCCGAATACTTCGACGTCGCCGACTGCCTCACCAAGTGAATTCAGGAACAAGAGGCCACCTGTATGATTGACAAACTAGTAAACCACTATCACGAATCCAACGACCCCGATCCTCTCCCCTTCTGGATCAACCCCTCCCTTCCTTCCCCTGCCTCCTCCTCCCCTCCCTGACACGTTCACACCGGCCCTCCTACATCTATGGACTACAAGAAAAATCATCCAAACTCCGCCGTAACGCAAGCGTGAGGCGAAGAACGGAACCCCCGGCGTCAAAGCATTTCATCTGAAGCGCTGCGATGAGGCCCTCGGTGCTGCCATTCAAGTCAATGTCAACATCGATGCACTTCCCCGCTCCGGGCCCGCATGGATCGGCAAGTGGAATGCACAAGATGACCACACTTTCGAAGACGGCATGGGTGGTCATATTTACAGCGAGAAAGAAATTCGTGAGCTCACGGGCATAGATGGCATGCGGTACATTAATTGGCTTGGAGTGTATGTTTTCCTTTGTCCTTTCCCTTTCCACCCCTTTCTTACCCTGCTCCTCAGCCTCACGATCCCCATCACCGACTCCCTTGGTCGGATAATTGCCGTCCTTGGTGGCACCCCTCGCGACACCGAGGGCTGGCGTGCCATTACTGACCGTGCAGCCAACCTTATGGAGGCCGAGGCAAATCAACTCAGCCACTCCGAGGAGGAGCTCCACCACCGCCGTGCCCAAGAGCCCTACCCCTCCGTCTCCCGAGGTCCTTCTTATGGTGGAGGTCAGACAGTAAGTCAGATCTTCTCCTCCTTTCGCATTGCTGACTTGGAAATTGTAGGAGCCTGGTGAGCTTCAAAACAACAAAGCCAATACCCAGGTCACAGACGAGCTTCTTGCGGATGAGTCTTTCCAGCACCTCATCCGTTTCGCCAATGGTACGTTTCTTGTTTCTTTTATTTCCTAATTTGGACTAATATTTCGTTCCAAGTCATATTCCGGATCTTCGCCCCAATCCTCTTCTTGTATTTCCAAACCCAGATGGCGCTCCTCGAGGAGTAGAAGCCGTCTATGGTCTGGAACGCCGCCGTCACCGTCTTTGCCACCTGCACTTTCAATTTTGGACCCCATGCTCTCACCGTCCCCCACCTCGACTTTGGCAACCTCTCCTGGGGCTGGTGTGTCATCACTGCTCTCAGGCGCTTCAATCCTGACCTCGGCGGCCACTTGATCCTTTGGGATCTCAAGCTCGTCATCCAATTTCCACCTGGATCCACAATCTTAATCCCATCGGCAATTATTCGACACTCCAATGTTCCCATCAGCACCAACGAGTTCCGGTGCTCGTTCACCCAGAACACGGCTGGAGGGCTATTTCGTTTTATTCGCAATGGCTTCAAGACAGACCACGTTTTCGAGCTCACCGCCACGAAGGAGGAGAAGAGGGAGCAGGCTGAAGAGGTGAAGACTCGGTGGCAAGAGGGTGTTGCTATGTATTCTACTATAGATAGCCTTCAATCTTAATACTCTGTATTGTTCTGTCGCTCGTCAAATTTATTTAGATTTCTTGCTTATTTTTGCGATGGACTTCAACGGACTTAGAGCCAGAATGTATATCCGAGGCATAGCCGAGGCTTCGGCCGAAAAGTTCGGGGACCAGTCCGATGTAACAAAATATATTCCCTCAACCCTCCCTTTCATGCAGGACAGTCCCATTTTTTTCTGAGGACTCCAAAGGACCCAATACATGATACTGTAAATAATTGAGTTGATCTAAGATGCACAGAAAATGTAATTAATGTTTCGGCGTTTTTGTCGCGAACACGTCAAGCTTTCGAGAGCTTTGGTATATTTGCCATACAAAAGTCCGATCATCTTTCGTCTTCACCCCTATGTCCAACACCAACTCAACCAATTACTCAGAAAGTAAATTAACCAAGGCTGAGATCACCAAGCGAAGGCATAGAGCATCCCAGGAGAAGTACCGGACCACGTAAAAGCCTTTAAAAAATCTTTTTCTGAGCATGTGCTAATATCCCGTAAAATAGCCATTCTGAAAGACTCTGTGCCACAGCTCGCCTGCAGATGCAAAGGTATCCTCTCTCGACATTATCCACTCCTCCTACCAAGCACTAGCCTAAGACTTTGTGCAGAAATGGAGAACAACGAGCATAAGAAAAAATTGGCCCGGGAGCGTCGTCGTGAGATAGATGCATAATACAGAAAGGTGTAGGTGTGTCTGCTTTACAAAATCTAGTCAAGGGTCTAATTCTGTCTTTGGGCAGTCTACGCTGCCAGTAAATCAAGTGCAGGCATTATAATATCAAAAACTCACTCATCTGCAGGAAATTTGTCAAAAATCATGGAATTACTGCATACATGGATGACTACGTCCCTCTCCTCAATGAATTCAACTCCTATCGACTTGTTGGGGTCAAAGTCAAGCTCTCAAAGGACGAGAAGGAGGTGGAAAATGGAAGCGTTGAGGATGAAGGGGAGGAATGAAAATGTATCCGAAGTTACACTAGTCCTATTTTTGGTCCAACGAATACCTTGTCAGTCAATGTTGACAGACAAATACATTGTCAGTCTGTGTTGACAGAATATGTGGGAAGATATTCAAAAATAAGTGGGCATTCTCACGACGGTGCAAAGTCTATAAGAAACATCAGGCATCTATATAATTCTACTCTACTACAGCGGTCCTGAGCGACCCCCACGGACGGTGGGTGGCAGTTTTGTCGACACCGACTTGCTCTTCGCTAGCTGCCTCAGTTTCCGCTGCATCGCCTTGAATTTGTCTATACAATCATCAGTCTTTGAGGAATGGTATCAACACCCATGGACTCATCCGACTCCGAATCTGGGTCGTACAGAGGTATGGGTACGTGTGAGTGCGAGCGCGAGCGTTCAACATCATGCTGGAGGTTCAGCTTGAGCTTCACCTCCTGCTTGATGCTGGACTTGAGCTTGATGTGGGGCTCAGGTTCGGTCTTAGCGTAGGGCTTGGGCTCGGTGTGAGCCATCACTTTGTGATCGCTCTGGAACGGCACATACGAAGCGGAAACGGCTTCCCCAAATAAGGCAGAGCACATCCCCGATCCGTCGCCTTACACATGGCACTCACATAAAACGGATCCCGACCCCGCACGCACTACAGCAAAATTGGCCAACCATTAGACACACGCGCAAGAAAAGAGAGCGGAACGGCACGTAAATATAGATTATCTGCGACGCCGCTCGCCGACTTTCCGACACTAAACGCGCGTGCAAGAAAGAAAGAATGGCACGCGAAGAAAGAAAGCGGAACGGCCCGCGTAGATATCGATTATCTGCAACGCCGCTCGCCGACTTTGCGATCGCACGCCCAAGGAAGAATACAACGGCCGCTCTGAGCCGACTTTGGAAACCCGCTCGCACGCGCGCCGCCGTTTTGCGACCCCGACTCTGCGCGCCCTGTGTTTTTCCCGCTGCGTGCGCGCTTTCCGACTCTGTGCGCCCCCTTGGTACTCCCGCTCGCGCTTCACCGCCGCCTCGCACTTCACCGCCACCTCGCGCTCCACCGCCGCCTCGCGCTCCACCTCCGCCTCGCCTCACCTCCGCCTCGCCTCACCTCCGCCTCACCTCACCTCTGCCTCGCCTCCCTCCGCCTCGCCTCACCTCCGCTTCGCCTCGCTCAGCTTCGCCTGCTCCGCCCGCTCGGCTCCGCCTCGCCGGCAAAGCCGAGCCAGGCGCCGAACGAAATAAAATCAAGTAGGGTATGGTTAGGAAGCTCGTGGAGCGGCCTTCAAAAGGAATAGGATGTTCAAGTCGGGAGGAGGACCGACAAAACAAATAAGGAGAATAAGATCAGGGAAGAACGGCCGACCAAGACGAGATCTAAGGAACGGAAAACTCGTGCATAGGATCTAGAACGTGGAACCAGGAGCGGAAATCGTTCCCGACACAAGGAGCATGTGTCCAATGAGCGGAAATCTCGCACATAGCCTCCAGGAACAGGGATTTGAGAGCGGAAATCATTCCCGACTGAAGGAGCACGCGTTTGGCGAGCGGAGAATTCGCGCACAGCTTCCAAGAATGAAGAATTGAGAGCGGAAACTGGAGCGCCATGCGTTCGACGAGCGGGTTCCCCACGCGCAGCTCAGGAACGGAGCGGGAACCACTTTCGAGTCACGAAGACGGACAGAACCAGTCAAAGGAGCATGTGGCGCTCCCAATTTAGGGAACGGAATGCGATGAGTCGGAGAAGGACAAGAGGAACGTGTAGAAGGCAGTGCTAGAGGGTCGATTTCCTATAAATACGAGACGCTGCTACGAATAAAGACATCTAATTTTCCCATCTAAAACTACCAGCACATCTTAAGTGATACGCAAGTACCGCTCACCAGGGTACGCCGACTACGAAAACAAGGTCTCCAGGGCTGCGCCTGGCAGAACATCGAACCGCTGCCCTTGGATTGTCCGCCGCTGTACGGACCGCTCTTCATAACAGCGATCTCGAGCACCACGCCAGTCACCGCTCGAGTTGTATAACTCCCCGACCGCTCACATCGAACGGAACGGGTATCGACCTTCATCGCCGCTCTCAAGAAGCCGACTCCGCTCGTTAGAACTTGCGAACGGAAAGAAGAAGACGATTTGTAGAGAATTTAGTAGGGAATGGACTTGGAAAGAACGGAACGGCAGACGGGAGCGGAGTCGTTGAAAACAAGTTTAGGGCCTCCCAGCGCACGAAGCACCCAGAAGAGGTCGAAGGACCAAGGGTAGCTGTATACAAAAGAACCGAGAACGGCCCCATAGCGTTTATAACCACGGAAACCGCATCGCATCTGAACAGTCGTCCGCTCCTCGACAGGATTGTAGAACGGGACGTGTTACAAAATTCAGGGAAGGCTAGACTTTGGGCGGATTCTCCTCCGTACATTAGAATAGCGAACCGTACGACCAGATATTCTCTGGGGCGTATCAAAATCCTCTAAATAAACCACACACATTTTACTACCACCACAGTCTCGCGCAGCGACACCATTATCTCCCCAAGGACGAACGCTCTCTACTTGCCCTTACCACCACCACCTATCGGCACCTAGCAGAGGCGCAGTCATCATCACAACTGGAGCCCACCGCGAGGGGGAGATTTACAGCTGGAGACCCGCCTTCAGCGGAAGACTAGATCAGGTCCTTCACCTGAACCACTTCCGCTTCCGACTCATAGACGAAGAAAGCCATCCAGGAACCTCCAGGAAGAAATACTCCTGGCGGAAAACGCTCCGCTTCCATATAGCGAGTCCTCCGTCCCTCACTCACCCTCCGACTCAGAAGAATCCGACTTGACGGAGATACCTTTGGAACTCTACGGAGCGGACGATACGCCAGCTGACTCCCCCGATCAGCCCTCATCCAATACACTTTCTTCCGAATCATCGCTAGAACTCACGCCTCCGTCACAAGCACCAATACAACTAGCTCCGCTCCTACCCCCACCTCGCAGAATGCCTCCTAAACCGTTACCGATGAGAGGCAGCAAGACGGCCCCGTCTTTTGACGGAAAGCCTGTGCACCTCGAGAGATACTTCCGGGACGTACAGGACACCGGCAACGACACTGAGCGGACGTTGGACGCAGAATTAATCGGGTGGGGAATAAGCAGGAGGAGAGGAAGAGGGGGGGAGGGTCTTGAGGGTGTGCTGTGAGGGTAGAAGGGTACCGTGCGCGTCGCAAAAAAGCGCTGTGGCTGTGGCGGTGGTGGATGGACACGTGCAGACGAATCTACAATGTATATGGATAAGTAGCACAAAAAAAAAGAAAGGAAAACTAGTAAAATACTCACTTGTCTGTGAGGACCCACCAGATACTCCTCCACCTTGGCCCCGGCCTCCAGAAAGGCGCGCAGCAGGCCCAGCACGCGGAATGCGGCTAATACTGCTAGCAGTGTCATGTGGGGTCGACGGTGCAATGTGCCGAGCATGCGGAACACCGCTAATGCTGCTGGCACTATCGTTTGGGACCCGCATTGCAGTGCGTTGAGCAGCGCGCACAGAGTTCCCGGCGCCGGCAATGGCCTGCCCGTCAGTCCGGACAGCGGGGGTGGGCTTCGGGTGGTGGGCTTCGGGTGGTGGCAGATGGAGGCACACGCGAAGTGTGCCAGACAATGGCCGTGCCAGTGGAAGCAAGACTTCTTCCACCCGTGGTTCAGGTCCGTTAACGTGTCGAAATATTTGATGGTGTTTTCAATTTTGGAGGCAGAGGGGATGTTAGCAACAGCTGTAGCTCTAGATAAAGAAGCCTAGGTAAGTAGTTTAATTGAAAACAGAGCAGTAGTGACACACCTAGTAGCATATGCCCCTTGCATGGGTCCCAGATACACCAGCCACCACCACTTGTTCCCCTGGCTGGAGTGCTGCTCTTCATCCATGGTAGAGGGCCAGTACTTGGTGGGGGCACAGGGAATATAGTTTTGAGGAGGATCAGGCAGGTGAGCCAGTGGATGAGTGGGTTTGGGTGGAGACATGATGGTTTGAGACGCGACGCGATCGTCACAATGGTCACAGTGATCTCAAAAGCCGGTCCTGCTTGGTAAGCTTTCACAAGTTTTGTGCCTTTGTTTGCGCATGTTAGGGATCTGCGGTCAAGACTTGTTCTGCGTCCGCACCTCAGAGTTGATCAGGTGGGCATGGGGTGCGACGGCGGGCGCACAAGAGTGTGAGGGCGACACATCGGGCACTTGGGTGCAGATCAGATAGAAATATTATTTGTGATTTTATTGGTATTTTACATATTTTTTATCAACATGCGCGTCGGTAATGTTGGCGACGAGCGCGAAGGCACGGTGTCGGCGCCTGCGCTGAACACCGCTGCATAGTCCCTCAATATACCCGTCTTTTTTTTCTTGAAGATATTGCCGCTATTTTTATTTTTAGAGTGATTTTTGATGGCGGGACGACGAGTGCGAGGGCGGCATGCGAGGCGCGTGATGGCGCTTAGGTGCAGATCAGATCACTGTATTATTTGTGATTTTAGCTGTATTTTATGAATATTTTTCATCGACATGACCGTCGACAACATCAGCAATGACGAGCGCGAAGGCGCGGCGTCGGCGCGCATGCACCAAACACCGCCGCATAGTCCCTCAATATACCCGCCTTTTTTTCCTGAAGATATTGCCGATATTTTTTGAAGGTATTGCGAGGTTTATTGCGGGTAGCCCTAGACTGCTTTAAAACCCTCTAATTAGAGGTGTCATCTGATTCAGATGATGCCTCTAATTAGAGGGTTTTTGTGGGATTATTAGGTGATACCATGACGACGCGCTGAGGGCTTGGACTTCAACAACTAGCAAGGATCAGGGGGGACTAGACGGGCACAGCATGGCCAGGCGCGATAAGGGGGGTCGGGCAAGGGTTGAGAGCAAGAGAAAGACGAGTGACGTGGGTGATCCGACCAGGCGGACAAAGCCTCAAGTGAGTGAGCCATACGTGATTTTCATGTTAAATCGGGTGATATTTGCTATAACAGCTGTAAAGCGGCAGAAACAGCCGGTGAAAAGCTACGAAATACTTACATGTGGGTAATAGATGGCTCCCTATTTTTCTCTCGAATTATCGGGACAATATACAGTAGTTGTGATAATTTGGGGTCAGCCCATCCCAATTGGGTGAAGTTCTCACACTTCGGGATTATCCGACGACGACATTTTTGGCTGGTGGGAACTTTTTTCGAGTTAACTCGACTCGATCGAGTTAGGACTCGACTCACTCGATGACGTCGGTTTGCGTCACTCGATCCTCGAGTCGAGTGCAAACTCGAGTTCAACTCGACTCAACGGCAACACTAGGTTTGTCTCTTTCGGAGATAAAATTAGCCGAGATGATATCATGATCAGCGGGGCGTTCAAAGCGTATTGTCTCGACATTCTCCTGCCCTCCACTGCGCAGGAAATATAATTCAAAGACGACACACATTCCGGGCCAAAAAATATGAGTTCCATATCACCTGGAAGGCAGGAATCAGGGCTTTCCGCCCATACCTATGCTTTGAGGCGTTCCGGAGTTCGAAACTTTAAGTTTTAACCAAGTTTCAAATGATTGGGCTTGGGAAAATGTAAATCTTTTGAGGTTAAGCTGCATGAGTATATATGAGAACAGTGGGACCGATGCATCAGTCCCGCTCTTTGGCCAGTGGGACTCGTAGCGCTCTTCATGTCAAAATTGCATTCACAAGCAAAAAGTACAACGGTATGCGAACGACAACGACAACGACACCGCACTACGATCTTGATGATATGCACCTGCAGAGTTGTGAGCACAAGGATTCAGAGCAGCAACGACAGCTTACCGTTCATGATCAAACTGGTGCCAAAATGCAATAGTCGTCCTTTCCACTCCCACCGTGGATGCATTTGTTGGGCCCACAGTACTCGCGGAATTTGAGGTAGCCCGGATACTCGTCGCTGTCGCTGCACTTGAACAGCGAGTTCGGGACGTGGCTGCAGGGGAGATCATTGTCGTACCCCACTTGGCCGAGGATCAAATCGTAGCCTATATGCAACCTAATAAGGATGGCGACGCTTCGAGGCGACGTCGGCACCTACCTGGGAACCCGAGGTCATCACTGCAGTACAAAAGCCCGCCATTACAGTCCCTGCCTACAACGAGAGTGGTGGTGCACGCAAGCACGAAAGCAGCGAGGAGGGTGAATTTCATGAGGCAAGTTATTTAAGGGTGTAGGCAATGTGGAGTTGCTAACAAGCTTTGCGGTTCACCCGCCTTTTATGCGAGACAGCCGCATGCCCTCAACTTCGCCACCGCGGGGAACCGGGGAGAGAAGGGCAAAACGTAACCATGGTCCGCGGCGAAGATGGAAGTCCACTAAATTTGCGGCGTAGGGTCTTGTTTGTGGGGAGTTGACGTTCTTATTCGGGGTTTGCGCAAAGAATGAAAGCTCGGAAAGCTGGCGAGGGGTTGCCAAAGTGAAGAAAGGTCGAGTTTAGTTATCATTATAGCGTCCCAGATGCACTTTCGAGATTCAATACGGCCCTTTTCTTCCTTGGCCTTCATTAAATCAATTATCGGTGGATCTGATGTACTCAGTGGTGCGCTGGAAAGGTCCGCGGCCTGGGCTCTGAGCACTTCTTGAAGCGAGTAGAAAATTCGATGAGCAGCGGCGACTGCGTGCAGGGTTAGGAAAGAGCGGGAATAAAATGAGCTCGAGAGAACGCCGCTTGTTTGGTGACCTTTCAGTGGGCCTTGAGTAGGCATTTGGCCTCCTGTGGCCGACTATAGTCATAAATTAGTGAGACTAAGGACTAGAAGCGACCAAACGTACGCATGAAGATCCGCCCATCGGGCGAGAAGGACGAAAGAGGCAACCCGAAAGTAGAACTTTACGGTGGACGGCAAAACCCACTGTTGGCGTTTAGCCGAGGGTTAGTCGGGTCTGGGCTCTGAGCACTTCTTGAAGCGAGTAGAAAATTCGCGAAATTAAGGGCGCGCCAAGGGGCGGCAGGAGGACTCGAAGGGGCGGCAATGGCGCCAGGGGTGCGGCAGTGGGGGCGCCAATTTATTTTGGAACGATCCATGTTCTGCCAATTCATTTCGAAGAACACCTCCACAGATGTCAATATTTTTCTCACCCCTTTTGTATCGACGAATCGTTCGAGGTCCATTCCGGCTTCTTAGCCGCGTAAAACGACGTCGCGGATATTTTACTATCCACTGTGAAAGATCAATTCGCAAAATTCCCTAAGTACACTGTCATTGTCGCCGGTGAGAAGTCATCCAATCACTTCCCAAACTCCATGCGAGGCTGATTCTCTGCAGGCCACAGCCTCGGTGGAGCACTGGCCGCTCTTGGCGCCGTTTCCGTCCAGACTGCCTTGCCAAATGAAGAGTACATTTTAAATGTTTCTCTCACATGGAGGAGATGAATATGCTGAACCTTATTTTAAATGTAATTCAAATGTCTTCAGAATGTTGCTCTGTCCCAAACATTGAATATATGTAATACACATATTGAAACATATGCAAGACACATAATGCTCATATACAGTTCTCATTTTGACTGTTTTTTGTACCCTGCCTTGCTTAATATTTTGAACATATTTTGAATGTTCATCATATATGCTCCGGCCAGGCCCCCGGTCACTCCCTTATCGGACGGTCTGCGATAGAGTAAATCAACAGCCCAAAATGAAGCTACCTCCGGCCATTTTATAGAGTAAAACAGGC
This sequence comes from Mycena leptocephala, assembly GCA_029378395.1. Taxonomy (NCBI): domain Eukaryota; kingdom Fungi; phylum Basidiomycota; class Agaricomycetes; order Agaricales; family Mycenaceae; genus Mycena; species Mycena leptocephala. Next base: position 3,173 of record JARJLF010002543.1, on the reverse strand, counting down.
CGGAAACGAGCAAAGTTCGACTGGAATGGAGTAAATCTGGTGGAGCGCGAGTTTTTTTTTTGGCAAAGCATCCTCATAAGGCCAAGGTGAGATTGGTTCTGTAGACCTAGAGTCGAGCTGCAAGGCTCAAGATTCGTTCGAAAATGAGTAGAGGGTGCAAACAGTTGAGAAAGGGTCCAGAAGAGATATTTTTGGCCCCCACAGCGGAAAATGGGGATTTTGGCCCCAAATGTCCGTCGGAAATAGAGTAAATCAGGCGGCTGAACTGGAAATTTATAGAGTACTGTAGTATTTCGTTCAATTCGTATGGTCACATGTCACACGCCCAAAAATCTACGAAAATTTTCGTAAAGTCACAGCATCACAAGGGCTCTGAACGAAAGGTCCCAGTGAAGTCACTCGAAATTTGCCCAAATTTGCGCCAAAAAGGGGGGGTAAAAAACGAAAATTTTTGTAAGTCACACATGTCCCAGGATGTCATCCGAAAGGTCCGGTTCGTAAGCGATGTCACACCCCAAATGGCCTTACGAATTGAACGAAATACTACAGTAAATCAGCCGTTTTCGGGCACCAAAATCCGACCAGGCTACAAGGTAGTGACCGGGGGCCTCTCTGGCCACACATGCAGAAAATATGTGAAATTCTTGCTAAATGACTTTCTATACATATTGATAAAATATTTGAACTGTGTTCATCATGCTAGCCTGTATGACGTTCCAGACATTGCATAATTCAAATCCGGAAAAAATCTTTTGACTTGGGAAAACTTTTTTTGCTCACCAGCTAGAATCCTTCTGACCTGCATCCCTACATACCATATGAGTGAAATAACAGTCCTATATCATCTTGGGGCCCTCAATCGTGCTGTGTGATGAATTTGCAGCCAGATTTGAGTGCCATCACCAGATTTTGACATCTTGTATCGCGTTTTTATGTCTACTATGGCTCAGATGTTTACGCCTTCGCTTTTGTTTGCTACGAGGTCAGTCAGTCATGTGCTTTTCATTTTGCTCTCTTTAAGATCAAGCGTCTTAGATATTGATCGGAAAGGTCCCATTCTTCGAACAGCGCAATGAGGTGACTGTCATTACGAAGGTAATCAGGGGGGAAGCGACCTTCCCAACCAAGCGTGTGTGGTGATCCCCTTTGGAGCCTCGTTCAAGACTGTTGGCACCGAGATCCCAATATACGCCCCTCGATGCATCAAATCAAAGATCGACTTATTAATCCTCCCATCAATGGGGAAATAACTGGATCCGCCACAGACTGGGACGAGACATTTACCTCAAAATTCTGTCGTCATTTGCAGGACTGGCGTTTGCTTCCATCGATTACCGAAATCGAGCGCCGAATGTTTGGAGATGGTACGTCGCACCGGGTGTAGTTTGACTTACTTTCTCAATGTCATCGACAGAGACTGTTAAAGGTGGAGAAATTGAAAACAAAAGTTACATGGCCACTGATTGGTTCACAGATTGTGTCCATTGCCGTCCAAAGTCCATGGAACAAGAACTGACTCCACTTCTTTGGCCGTTCGAAGATGTTTCTTCAACCGAACTCCCTGTACGTACGAGCCCTGTCCTCATCGAGAGTATCACCTCAAACTGTCGCAGGTATTGTTGGGTGCCGAAAACCCCGCAACATCCCCGCCGAATTCGACGCTGTCAACAACTCCCTTCGATGGCAGTGATGCAGTTATGCACGGAAACCACGGCATTCTATCGCCCGCGCCGGCTTCTGGCTCGGGGGTAGAAGACGTCCCAGTCACGCTTACGGATTTCCAGGTTCGCAGCCCGTCGACGCAAAATGTGATCCAAGATCGCATCCCATCACGCGCAGTCGGAGAAACACTGGAAAGCCAACAGATGGCCCAGCCTGAAGTGGTCCTGCCGTCGAGGTTTCCGAGTTCCGCGCCAGGCACCCTCGCCAATTTTAAACCCGATCGTGTATTGTGGCCAGAAAATGCGCTGCATTACGAATCGGTTTACACTTCCTCGTGGGTTTCGGGCTCTACGACGCACGGAAAGCCTTCGTGGCCTGACCCCTCACCTACGCCCCATTACTGGGGCGAACGCACAAAATACCCCTACGGCGCCTCCGAGGTGCCTCTCCCGCCGTCGTGGGTGAATACAGCTCATGTCAACATCACCCCGGAGAGACAGATCCACCCTCTGCTCGACGGGGACGCACCTTCGCCAATATTCCACTTCGATCTCGCGCCCGGAACGTTCGCCCCGCTTCGCCTTGTCAGCACCGACCCGCCGCATGGCGCAACGTCAGACGCAGAGATGCGCGAGCCTGCGTTCCACCCTCCGCTCACCAAGCTGCGGATCCTGCACTCGGGTATCCCATTGTGGCACCTCGACCTCCAGCTGTCGGGCGTTGTACACGCAGGCGACCATCGCGCTCGAGGACGTACTCGTCACGGTGCACCACGCGATGCACGAGCGCATCAGACAGGCGGACTGGGCGGCACTGAGCCCGGAGAACGAACGGGCTGTGACGAAGGCATTCACGCAGCGGTGCCGCGCGGGGGCGTGGCGCACTGACGTGCCCCCGGGGGAGTTGCGAGATCAGGTGGTGGCGGAGAGAAATTGGGGCGTGAAGCGTGTAGATTTCCTCCGCGGGAAAACTATGTTCAAAGGCCTTGTACGGAAGCCTGGGGATCCAGAGGGATGTCTGTGGATGCTGACTGCATGACGAGAAGCTGAGAATGGCTTTTTTCTTTCCTTTTATTACCGGTGCTCCCGGCCAAATCCATATGAAAGTTACGTACCCGACGGTACGATGTCGATTACTACCCACCTGCATATATATATTGTTGGATCAAAGCAACAAGTAGAAGACGACGCGCGTGCCACTCGAGAAACAACAGGCGAATACACGGCTAAAGTCGCCGTCGAAGAAGAAACACACAGAATCGCCATCGAAGCGCGATGTAGTCATCAGCAGCAACAAAGAGATTTCTGCGCTGTCCCCACCCGCGTCCAGCGTGGGTGACGAAGACGAAGAGGAAGACGACGGCACAAGCGCGCGCGGGTTGACCATAAAAGCGAATATCATCCACGCCGCTCAGACGAAGAGAAGCCTGAGAGAGGACTCCAGGAACAAAGCCAGTGCGACGGAGGCCAAGGACGGCCATTCCCAGAAAGACGACATGTAAGTAACAACAA
>JARJLF010002542.1:0-35220 GCA_029378395.1 Mycena leptocephala | reverse complement strand
GACATCGATGTCTGGTGTTCCCGAGATCAAAAGTTCGAGCTCTGTTCGTTGAACTAGGGGAGGCAATGATTGATGTAGAGAGGCGAACACGGACAACGTACGATCGTTATGAGGTCTTTCGGTATAATATCGTAGAAGCCAGTCGAAAGATTCTCGATTTGATCCTTGATAGACGAATATAGGCGGTATTGAGCAGATAGCTGGACAAACTCTCTCTTGTTTTCCTGCGTTACCGGGATAGTTTCACCACCCTCTTTCAAGGGTACGATGCGGTTGACACCGAACTGATTCCAGATCAGCTTGGTCGGAAACATACATATAAAAACAACTTACTTCGTCCGCTTCAACACTGAATGTCAGATCCAGAGCGGTCGGATCATTCTCGAGGATCCAACAGAGGGAGTTGTAATACTCGGGATCGACCCATTCCACATCTTTGTAGTCCACTGGTTTCCCCAATAGTTGCCTGTACAAACTCCTGGCGAAGTAAGCATCCAGGAGTCTTCCGTCGTAGATGGCTTTCCCTATGACACGCCCTACAAATTTGAAGAACGAGAGGTGCTCGGGATTGACCCAGGAATTTTTATTCGGTTGGTAGGTGAGCCTATCGGCTGCACAAGGTTGGAACAAGGCATTGTTAGGGTCGAACATCTGCCGGGCGAGAATCTGGAACCATTCTCGAGTTACACCACCCGCGTCAACGCCTTCTTCGTCATAGAAGCGAACGCTGAGCTTGCCGTGCTTGATTTGGTCTCCGCTCTTTCGCTGAAGGTGCTGGAAACTATCCTCAAAGACACGGGCTCGGCGAACATTCAGCTGGAGGGTACCATGATGCTCTCGCGAGTGCGGACGTCGATGAAGTTGTTGCGTGAAATAGTTCCGCTTGTTATCAAAGTCGAGAACTCGTGGGTTGTTGACCAAGAGCGAGAACGAACCGCTCATCAAAGACGGATTGTTACGAACCATCAAGTTGAGCACTTTGCGGTGGGCATCTGTGAAGGCGACAAACAGATCCTCCATTGATTCTCTGGGGGTCGTGGGGGATCTGGGGGATGATGAAGCGCGAAGCAGACGCGCCGCGCTTGTGGACGATGCTTTGGAACCGACGTATTTGCAAACAACCATCAAAGCCTCGATCAGAGGCAGCAATACTGTGGCAATGTGTTCCGTGTCCGGTTTCTCCTCGATGATAGCCAAGCAGTCTCCTAATCGCCTCCATAGTGGCGTAAATCGGAACGACTCGTAGATATCTTGGACCTTGTCAGCATCGGCTTCCCCAGTACCTCCTGGAGATGCCAAAGACTTTGGAGAATACATGTAGTCAATAGTCTTGAGTACTCTCAAAAGTTTGGCCTGGACTGACGACGCGGGGGAGAATTTAGATGCGACAGAACCGACCATGATGTCCCCTTCAGAGCCACGAAGATCCGCGGCTAATTCATCCAGGTCTGAATAAAGGCTGAGCCCAAATTCTTGCGCTTTAGATCTCAGCTCCTGTGCGACCACGTCCCTAGCGTCCGGGATGTACGACAAATGTTGTATCAAGGCCAGACTTTGCTGGAATGTCCTTCCGGAGCATTCGCCAATGGTCAATATATTGACGATCAGCCGCAGAACAGGGTGAGGGATCTGAGGAGGAGTCGCGAGTAGCATACGTTCCTCGGCCGCCTCAATGGACAGGTCCTTGGATGATGGAGGGACGACGGACGCTGTTGCCAAATTTTCAGCTGAAAAAAGGAACACAAACAATTATACGCACGAGCATCAACGGATTCGGATACTACTGGAGGTGCTGACTCAGCAATCACAGCCACAGCCACAGGTGTCACGTCTGGACCGGGTGCTTCGGCAGCAGCTGGTGCCGGTTGGGGATCATCAGGTTTCTTGTCCTTCGCTCGCAAGAGGTCGAGTGACTGTGGCTAACAGGCCTACCACAGATTCCATGATAGAAGGCGTTTTTAGAAGAGACTGGCGATCAAGAAGTCCCAGGAGCAGAACGATGGGGTAATGTGTTTGAGGTGCTTGGCGTTCCTTCCCTTTGCCCTTTTTCGACGCGGTCCGGCGAAGGCCAACAGGAAGTTCGTGCTCCGTCAAAAAAAACAAAGACGAAAGCTCGTTGGCGCTAACGATGTAGGTCAGAGCCTCTAGACAGCGCTGGGCGATCAGGTCAGGAACCACTTCATCCTGCAAATTGGGTAAAGCCAAGGCCGTAAAATAATCCGACCCAGCCTTCTGCTTGCCAGCAGATTTCGGAGTTTGCGGCTTGGAGTTCCGGAATGACATCTGGGCAAAACCTTTGTCCACAGCTCCCAAATCCCCGGTGCCGTCCTGCAGGATATTGAGAAGAAGATTAAATAGCTCCGTTCGGGTCTTGGCATTCTCGCAAAGATTGACGAGAACTTTGAAGAGAAGGGTCTTCCTTAAAACTTGGGGAAAGAACAAGAGTCGCACAAGTACGGCGACTCCTGGTTTGTCGAGAAGTTGGATGGCATCATGCTGGGGGACAAATTTCCGAGGTGCAGATGAGCCTGAGGCTGCGCCTGGCAAGGTGCGTGGGCCCGAAGAACGAGTCGCCAGCTGTCTGCGAGGCCCGCGACCTTCGCGATACGCTCCAGCCTCCGCAATCATGTGCGAGGGAAGGGTTTGAATGAAGCTGTCATCCTGATCAAGAAGTACGGCTTGTCGAAGAGTAGGGTCGAGGGTCGCGATGAAGCTTGCAGGATCAATTTCAGCGGGTGCACCAGTCGGAGGGGCTGCATCAGCTCGCCGCCGAGCACGTTCAATGGCCTCTTGCTGAATAATCTCGGCTCGGATTTCGGGAGGTAGTGCATCCAAAAATTCGGTACTGATTTGGGAATCTGGAGGCCGCTCAATTCGGGATGCACGTTGATCCCGAACATGCTGATTGAGAACCTCCTCTCTCATGTCATCAGGAAGGGCCTCCAAAAACGTCGGGTCAATACCCGTATCCGTGATGTCTACCGCACTCCCGTGGATCATGACCGTAACACGCTGAACAGTGCTGGGTCCGGCAGTCTCTGACACAGAAGACGCCCCTTCTGCTGCTGCGGCCTCTTCTGAGGTAGAAGCGGAGGCATCAGGGACGGGGGGAGATGGCGGTTCTCCATCACCAACGATGGCAGGAAGAAGTGGTGTGGAATCGCCCATATCAGCATCCACGTCTCCAGAGGCAGTCGGAGTAGGATTTATTCCTTCCATGATATTGTCCGGCGTAGTATCAGCAGTGGTACTGGTATCAGCGGTGGTAGTGGTCGCATTCGTGCCGGGCGGTGCTGCTACTTCTTCTTCGATAGGCTGGTCCGTTTCCTGCTTCGACGTTTCTGGGTTGGCTGGTTCCTGATCGGCGGCGTCTTGGACCTTTGCCTTCGTTTCTGCTTCTGCTGCCGCTTCCGCTTCCGCTTTTGCCTTGGCCTCCAGACGAAGGGCAGCTTCTTGCTCCTCGAGGATTTTGGCCTCCTTTGCGGCTGTCACAGCAGCGGGAAGCAACGCCAGGGCGACATGATTCGCAAGCTTGCCCACACGTTCCATCACAAAGTCGCCATGCAGTATTTTGATTTCCTCCGCCCATCGCTGCAATGTTAACAAAGGATCCAAATCGCGACCTTGCGTCTGGACCTGGTTCGGCCGAGGAGGCCGCTCAACCACCCGTACGGCGGCGGAAATACCTCCAGGGCCCCGGCGCTGTTGGAGGAAACCGCCCAATGCTGCAGCGGGGACATCAAGACGTATAGTTTCGGGAGCACCGCCTCCACGGCCACGGGTCATTACATGCTGGAAAAGCTGAACAGCTCCGCCCCCAATGAGGTCCTCGAGAGTCTGGAGCAGATCCGCAGAACCGCCGGTGACGATACGTTGGGGTTGTCGAGAATTTCGTGGCTGAATCGGCGGAGCACGGGCTGTAGCAGAGGCGTCAAGCAGTAGGGGATGAGTAGTGGTTTCTGGCGCAGGAACGGGCCCATTTCTGCCTCGACCAAACAACTGCACGTTGTCATCCACTAAGAGTATTTAGAATCGATGTAGACTAAGATGGTCGATATCTTACCCGTTCCGCGATGTCTTCGAGGAACGAAAAACCCGGCGCCGTCGCGGCCGTTCGCATTGATGAAGGAGTCCCCGAAGCCAAAGATATCCTCTGCAGAGATGCCTCGGGGATCCAACACGGCGATATCGTTACCGAATCTAAATGATGTTAAGTAAGATAAATGCAAGAGCCCTCAAACGCACTCGTCTTCAGAAACCATTTCGGGCTCGTCCTCTTGTTCGGTGTGAACGATCTGAATGGGTCCTAGCACGTTGTTTAACGGGCAGAACAAAATTTGCGACAAGGAAGCGAACCTCCAGCATCGTCGTCGTCGTCCACTTCATCAACTGGTCCCCCTGCTTCATCGGGATTGATGTCCTAGGTTGAAATGAGCCTTGTAACAGATAATAGGGTGGAGCGGTTGATGAGTACCTGCCACATCATTTCTTCGTCGCCTTCGTCGCCCTCGACGCCCTCGATTTGATCGTTCCCGTCTTCTCCATCCTCTTCTTCATCCTCCTCCTCTTGTTCTACCAGTCCTCTTCATCTTCGTCATCCTCCTCGTCATCTTCTTCCAGGGTCCCAAACTTCTCCAGGCTGACGGGTCGGATCTTCGAGGTCGTCTTCTCCATCGTCCCCAGTGTTGGAGGTGTCCTCACTACCGGTCTCTTCGCCGAAATCCATCTCCGCGTCTTCGTCCTCATCCTCCTCGTCTTCGTCCATCTCGTTTTCCGCCGTGAAATGAACATCTTCCATTTCCTATCAAGTGTTAACCGATGTCTCGTAAAATGGTTCGTTTCAACTTACACCTCCGTACATGCCCAGAGCTGAGTTGCGGTAGAGATCTGGGGTTTCTTCACGACCCGTGTCTTCCATCTCCTCTTCATCTTCTTCAGATCCCATAGAACTTACGCTCTCTGCTTTCTGCCCTTCAACGGTGTCCTTGTTCCTATTGGACGTACGGCTCATTTTGATCGCTATTTTGGTGCTGGGGAAAGGAGTAAGGTAATGCAACAGCAGCGCCATTTGAACGTACAGATATTCCACGGTCGGAGAATGGAGGCCACCAATCCGCGCACATTCGGGTAGTTTAGATCGACTTCCGACAGTGCAGTGGTTAACGTCGCGACAAAGTTTTTCTCTAACATAACTTTGGCGATATGGGTGGGAGTGTCATCTTGTGTTTGCGCGAGCTAGTATTGAACCGGACTGTCAACAAACGATGGCAGAGATCTGCGAGAGCAAGCAAACGGCCGTAACGCCCTTCAACGCTCTCTGTTGCTGACAAATCCTTGATGGCACGACTGATGGCTTCGAGGACGAACTTGCGGACAGACACTAACTCGGGGGAAACGTCCTTGGGCTCGTGTGTCGATGACGTGTCTACACACAACGCGACCAGCAGCGACATGGCCCAGTTGCACACTGTGATTCGATCACGACCGTCGGAGTTGGGCTGAGGATTGATGGTTTCGAATGAAATGAGGTCTGAAAGTATAAAGTGAAGCGTTGTGGAGCGGAATTTGCCAGGATTTTCCTTCGATGAGGGCTGTGGTCTTTTCTTGGACGAATACGATAAAAAGCCCAGTTTGCAAGAGTCATACGAGAACAGCAACTCCGTCAAACATTGCATGAGGAAGCAAGAGTACTGGTAACGATCCTTGGAGGCAGAATCGGCGGCGGCGGAGTCAGTTGGGGCATTGATAGAACCAATAGGTAGTTCGGTCGAAGTTGCGTTGACTGAGGAAATCACATCAGAAGGAGCTACATCTGTGGCAGCGGTCGGGTCGGCTTTAGTCGATCGCATCAACTCAGCGACGAGGAAATGAACAACGACCTCGAACGACTCGTTTGGGCTTGAGAGGGGAACATTTGTCGAGGTATCCATCTGCATCTCGACAATAGCTTCAGGTGCTGTTTCTGTGGATGGTTTTCTCCCCGGATCCCTCAGCTTTAAATGCTGCGAGGTAGAGAAGGGGGAGACCAATTGGCAAAGTGATTCTGTCACGTTGATGAATGTCTGAGAGTCACGAAGCGCCATTGCGCTGCAGTTCCGAACATACGTCGCGGCTTCGACTACATTAGTTCGGGGCTGCGAGAAGTAACGCTTGACGGCCTGCTTCATTATACTTTGGACTGTCCCAGCATCCTCAACGATGTGGCGGAGAATGGTCGCGATATAAGACGAGCTACCGGGGACCGCAGAGGCTCTGAGGCGCCGGAAGAGCATGGACAGGCCATCTCGCTTGACAAACTGAGACGCCGCCTCGTGGTCTCTGGTGAGAAGGACAAACAATCGGAGCGTCGACAAAAGCTCGTCGTTGGGCAGGTCGGGGATGGCGAGAAGACGCAGACAAAAGTCGAACACGATGGTTCGAGCCTCGGTAAGAAGAGGACCAGGAATGTCCTCTGCCACAATGGGCTCATCTTCCTTGGGCATCGTAATAGGGCGCGGTTCATCAGCTAGGGTGAACAAGGCTCCGTAACAAGGAGATGTGCAGCAAGCCATCGGGGAATGGAGGGATGTTCCGGGTCAATGCTGACCGGGTTCGACAGCAAGAGAGCCAGTAAACTGTCCATCAGGGTAATTCTAAGCTCTGGACTGAGGGACGACGGGGTCTCGCACAGAACTAAGGCAAGGAGTCTGCATCTATTGGCGAGAGGCTGCTCTTGCACGTCATATGCAAAAGGGGAGAAGTCTTTTATATCGTCCACCAGATCTCTCACCGCTTGCTGCTGGTGGCATTGTTAGGACGAATGAAGGCGACATGGAGATGGAATATGAGCGAGAGATGTTCATCGACGAGCAACAATGCTTGGCGGCTGATGCCAGCTCGAAGAGGCTCCCGAGCCTCATCCAGTTCCGTTTGCCATTGTTCAGTGCTTTTTCCAGAGGGCTCGGAGGAACGACTTCGGCTTCAGCGACGGATGCTTGGTCTTGGCTCGGCTCTGTCTCGATCGAATCAGCCGCAGCAACTTCGGCGGGCTCCGGACCGGGAACCGGATCCGGGGGAGTGGGAATGGATGAGACAACAGTAGGTCAGCGGCATTGAGGTTGTTTTGAGTGCGGGCCAATGCACGCTCCGCTGCTGACCGCGGGAAGCCCATGTCGGTGAGTTGTCTAATACGACCCTCATCTGCACCCAGTGGTCGCGGAATGCCAGTGGGACCACCATCGCCTGATGTTTCCCCCTTCACCTCCTCACCCTCGCCGTTCGTGAGCTCCAACACCGTTTGAACAATCGACCTGCTGACGCTGAGAGGCGCTGAAATCAGCCAAGACGCCTCCCAAAGGGCGCGCAAGACCGGCAACGCAGCGAGACGAAGTTTGACGAGAAAATTGTGAGGCTCGAAATAACCAGGATCTGTATCCTTCTTGTCCCGAGTGACCAGCAGCAGCGTTTGGCCAGAGTCGAAGAGGGGTTTGGACGAGATCAAAGGGTGAATAAGATGCAAAGCCACTTTCAGTCCCCCGTAAGCATGGACCAGTTCCTGTTTCTGCTGCTCCGAGCGGTCTTCGGTACGCAATTGCATAACCGAATCAATCGTTGTCATGAATGCCTGACAAACAGTAAAGGTAGCATCCAAAACCCCGGCTTGATAGAGAGCCGAGACTTGCACAGTATGCAAAGTGTTACTAGCGGTGCGCTCTGCGTCGAAGCTTCAACTTCGTGTTCTTTCAAAGAAGGAAGGGGCTCACCGTCAATTAGAAGTATCGTGATCAATCCCAGCATGATGTATGATAGGCGAACAGAAAGGCTTATCGTCTGGACGAAAATATTAGGATGAGCTCATGAAAAAAATCTATAGACTTACTGAAATTCTTCAAATTGAGATGTTGCACCATGATTTCTGCGATGACAGATGAAGACTCGGTGATTTGCTGTTTCTGAGCGGCATCCGGATTACGTCGGGCGTGGAAATCTTGACCATCGCTGTGACCAGTCTTGGTAAGAATTCTTACGCTATAAATACGTTCATACCTTGAAAGAATGGAGCCAACGAACTTGGCAGCCCATGCGTCAAGTGCTTGAGGGCAGTAGCGTTGTGTTGGCGACTGTCCTTGGAATCCCCGGATAATGGTGCCGGACTGGAGGCTGGTTCGGCTTGAACACCGTTCGCGCTCGTCATCGCGGTAGTTTCAGGATCCGGGAGCGGGATTGTGGTCTTTCCGGCGACCTCCAAAGGTGATGAGCTTGGCGTTGCAGCGATATCAATTCCTTTGGATATCAAACCCGCTTTTAGCACAATGTTCTCCCAGATGGTAGCACGATGCAGAGAGCCCAAGTCTTTCACCACTTCGGGAGTAGTGTTGCCATGAAGGTTTGGAGAAGTCCTATTGCTGCACGTCCATGAGCGTAGCCTGCAGTGGCGAATACGTCGGAGAGCAAGGTGATACGAATGTGTAAGGTCACCAGGCTACGGAAAGTTGTGTTGGCGGCAACCTCCTGTTCGGCTGGAGGAAACGGTCAGCCGGGCACTCAACGTCGGGTAAATACGAAACGTACCTGTAATATCAACGAGGGAAAGTAGTTTGGAGTCCTCGTCAACAGACTCCCAAAAGCTCTTAGTAGCGTCCAAAGACTCTTTGACCAGTTTCGATAGGTGCGCAAGTGTCTCCGCGGTAGTGACCTCCGACATTGTACGCATGACTTGCACCATAGAGTCAGAAGCGACACTATTGGCGAAATCATACGGTATGCATGGCAGGCTTGTGAGCCTGCCAAGCCGCGCAAGTCCATCAGTGGCAGTAATGAAATCCTTGCAGTGTGGCGTATGTTGAAAGAGACCCTCAAGAAACTAAAAAAAATGGGGATTAGTTGCGAGCGTCGAATGGATGGACACTTACACGCAGAAGAATATCGATAAAGGATACAATATTATTGTCATGCGCCTTCGGGGGAGGATCTTCAGGACTTGGGGGCTCGAGTCATCCCGAATGACGGTCTCCGATGGGGAAGGCGCGTCGCTCGGGACATCCTCCATCGCCACATCGGCATCCGGATCACTTGCAGCATAGGTACAATACCAACCAATTTATACCATTGTTGGAGCTCCAAAGGTACCGCGTATGCGTTTCCAAGAACCTCAATCTTACTCAAGGTCGCTTTGAGGGCCTCGAAAACAGGAGCTTTCAGGGAAGGATGATGCCGAATAAGCTCATCAATAGTAGTTCCTATCAGGACGCATTCTCCTTATCGAGAAGGACCTTGAGGTGACGGTCGGAGGTAAAGATAGAGAAAATGGCTGGAATGACGCTGGGATGGGACGCAAGTTGCGCAGTTCCAACGTCGTTTAAACACAACGCCCCGATGGCGTTGGGAATTGCTTGGATCACCTGCCCGAGTTATATGTAACGTGGGGGAAAAGGATTGGACGGAAGCACGTACCTCGATGGCAGGTTCCAGCCCGACTTCGATAGCGGCGTAGAATGTTTCGGGCAAGCCAGCCTCCTGAATGATGGCCAAAGACGTCGGCTCGCTGTGGATGAATGTAGCCATGATGTTGATAGCTACATATAATCCAATCAAACACTTGTCTAATAAAAAAGAACCCAGCGTACCGAGCGGCACAACCGTTGGACCAAAAAGTCCCCGGTATTTGATGATCTTCTTAATAGACTCGAGAATAGAGGTGTCGATGAGGCCACGAAGGCCCTCTGCTGTGCCCGAGGACTGCATCATTCTATGCATGGAACGCAAAACGTGCTTCAAGATAGCGGTGCGGGCGACTGGGAGGTCACCTGGGCAGCAAGTAAGAATTTGAATCGATGCATCTCATTACAACCAACCATGTGCGCCATATATTTCGCGAGATCGTTGCTCACTGCCGTACTCCTTCAGGTCCAGCTCGATTTCATACTTGAAACAAAATAATCAGTAGGCGAAGTATCGGAGATAAGATTTGCCGTACCTCGATCCTGTCGACAAGAACATCGACACCACGGGATGCACAGAACAGCTGGAAGGCGTTCGTGAAGCTATAGAGGACGTTATCCACCAATTGCATGGTCTTCGACACCAGGGGCAAGCGGTGCGGAAGTCTGTTCTCTATCACTTGTATGAGGAGCGGGATGAGGCCAGCACAACTACCATATTCCCGCAGATGCGTGTGATGCAATGAAAGTCACGAATGACAAAAGAGCTTCTGCAAAAGAGTGTGGAAGAGCAGAATCGGGGTTGCGACATCCACGACTGTTTTGCGAATTAAAGCCATTAATATGCCGTGGTTGACACCAGCATTGACGGCAGTGAGAACCTCCTGAATTCGATTGCATAGTGTGCGAGGGCATCGAGAGCAGCGATTGCAGCTGTCTGCACCGACACAGGAACATCCTTGTCGATCTGCAGTAACTCGGCGATATGATTGATCAAATCAGGTTTCGTAGAGAAAGAGCGACGAAGTCGCCTGTGTCTCTGGATGGGTGTGGCCAAAAATGGCGATGGCAAGCAGACGGACGACGACTAGTTCTCCCTCTCTGCTTCATTCCCATGTTTCAGCAAATGGCCGCACGGGTGCGACACATGAGCTCAAACTTCTCTGTTTCTGGCACCGAGTATTTCTCGATAATATCGGCAGAATATCGACTTCGGTTTTGGATTGGAGGACAGCATGGTCGATGTGAATGCTGACGGCACTCGAGGCAGCGTTTGTGGGGCTTGCGCGGTGAACTCTGGGGTAGTTCAGTATAGTGTCCATCTTATTATCTTGATCATTCCGACCACTCTCGTCCGTCCTGTAGAAGCTGAAATGGACTTCGCGGGCTTCCGATGGCAGAGCATCAACGGTTGCACTACCCTGCCGACTGGCCAAATCCACGAGACTGACACCATACTCGCGCAAATGAGGCCAACGCTTGGCAAGCGACTGCAATCGAGGCGTTGAATGTTGAGGCATGAGAAACCGATGGCTGAGCGAATATTGCTGCGATGGACGGAGCAGTAAATTCATGCCAAGATCATCGAGATCTAAAAAAAGCTGTTGAGCCGCTGTATAAACCCCCGTGTTAGTGGCAACTAGTACGAGTTTGTGAAAAATGCGGACTAACATCGTATGAAACATCTTTCTGTTGGTGGAATTTTCCAACAATAATCGCTCGAATCTGAGGATTTCACATAGTGTGCTTTGGTGGCGGGTGTGAACACGTTCATTGGAGTTTATCCACTTCGTAGTCGCGAATTACTTCCTCCAAAATGGTGTCGAATTTGTTCAGGACCTTAATCCACGCATTCAGGTCGGAACGGGGCCATTTCCAGGTTTCAATCTCCGAAAGCACTTGAGAGAGGTCGTCGTTTGGCGTGTTAATAAGCCGTGCTATAAGCTCTGCGACCTGGGAGGGCTGGAGGAATCGAATCAGCGAAGGTGTAACCTATAAATTGATCCAAACGACGTACCGGACTGACCGCCCTCTTCGATTTGTGTAAAATCTTCATTCTCGCCGACCTTGTCGCGAGACAAAGGAGTGGATACCCAACGTTGAGCAGGGTGACCGGGCAGGACGAAAAGACTTTCCCGCACGCAAGTTTACACCGTGTGGCGAGCGGGATGAGTTTAAGGATCACGTGCCACTGTGGCCGCGTCACAGTGAAAACTTCAAACTCAAGTCAGAATTCGACACGCCACACCGAGATGTTCTAGTCAGTGAAAACGGCTCCGCTAAGAGCTGCAAGTTTTTTTTTTTCGTGTTGCAACTTACAATGTTGACTCAACTTTGACTCAACTTCTATAAGCATGTAACTTTCGCCAGTGCATCGATACAATATCGTCGTATCTTAAACCGACCGCACCCTCTACGCGCAACGAGGTTGGATTAAATTAGCTGCAGCCGCAACCTTTGACAATGACATGATTAATAATAATAATTTTGAAGACACGACGTGACCAGTGACCTCCAGTGACTCGGCACGCGACGCGTCTCTTCATTCTGTTCTCCATCCAGACGAGGTACTAGTTGCATCGAGAGTCTCCGTTATGAGCGACTGACGCGTCTCAGACTCTCATGAAACGCAAATCGCTGAGCACTAACGACGCAGAAGAAGACTCTGCTAAACCTCAGTCTAAACCGTCAAAGGTATGTAGTTGGAAGCATTTCCATGCAAAAGCGCTTCAACACCCGATACAGAAAACGAAACTCAAGGAAGAAGAAGCAGAGCGCGACGAACTCGACTCTGAACCGGAGGCACCTCTGCGAACGGTGAAGAAACCCTCCAAATACAAAGTCAAAGCTGAAGTACAGCAAACGCGCCAATCGACGCGTCCTTTGTCACTGAAATTTCGTCTACTCAGGACTCGGGTACCGAATGCACGGTTGAAGTGTCATCAGAAGGCGACAAGTTTATCCAGCTAGGCAAGAACAAGCGTGCCACGGTCAGAAATTTCAAAGGAGCTACGTTGCTCGACATCCGTGAATACTACGTGGACAAAGTATCAATCTTTCAGTTATGTCGGATTTTGAATAACCTCATCGGGACCTTCAGGAGAGCGGCGAATCCAAGCCCGGCAAAAAGGGCGTCAGTTTAACTCTGGATCAGGTACGCAGTTATATTCTCCAGAACCGCCCTCTGGCTCAAACAAGTCACAGTGGCAAGAGCTGAAGCAGGCCACCAAGCAGCTGGACGAGCTCATCGCCGAGATAAAGAAATGAACGCGAGATGAAGAAATGGATTAGCGTCAGGTCAGAAGAATGTTTTCATATGCTATTAATGAGTGTCCTACTACACGGACCTGCTGCTGCTTCTTGTGCGCCATGCAAGCCGTTGTGCATAAGCCTCTTACCCAGGCTTGGCTTTTCACAGTAAAGGCCTGGAAATCTAACATGTGTTCCAGAATTATCATCTTGCCATATGTCTTCTGGTATTTCCTGGTTGCGGCAATGGAGTTAGTGTCCTACAGAAAAGCTGAGATACACTGCCACCAGCACTGGAGATATTGCGCCAATATCCCGAGGGACAAAAAGCCCCGGTCCTGCATCTTGTCGATGAGACGTTTCTGATCATCATACCACACGGCCGTTGCACAATACTTGGCTGAGACTACAAATATCCGGATCTGGAAAAGCAGTGAGACGAAAGAGCTATGATCAAATGGACGGTATGCACATTCGAATGCGTTGTCATCAGCGCATGGTCAAGGCTCCGTGTCAAATCGTTCCTATAATTAATTAGCTGGGAACAAATCATGTCAACGCGCACCTTACAATTTCAGTATCATGAGAATTCTTCTAGGGACACGCCGTAGGACATCCAATACCGACATTAATATGCCGTCCTGAGACATGACAGCATCTCTGATAGCTTCCTTTTCGCTTTCAGATTGCGGCATTATATCAATCAGTCCCGATCCACGCCTGAAAGGTTCCGGCCGATCAGGTCCATCCCATGAACCTTCCAAGGCGGCACGGCCAGTGAGCGCAGCCTCAAATACGGGGTACTACAGGTTCAATCTGTAAGATAAGGCGTCGAACCAGGTGGAGACCCCACTGACTAAATCCGGGCCAATATTGCCGACGAGCTGGGCATATTTGCGACGGTCGGCGCGAGTCGAAGGAGAGGAGGCAGGTGCAATGAGCGATAGCCATAGTTTCGAATAATTTATGCGTAGCTCTGGATCTAGATCGAAGTACTGGCCATGATCGAGTAACACGATCTCGAAATTGTAGGGCGATTTGGACGCAATTGGGGCAGAACGGATGAGAAGGTTCCCTGTGGGGAATGGATTAGCGTGCGGTGCGCTCAATGGGTCATATGTTTTGCACCAGGGTGTGGATCCTAATCATTCAGTTCAATCAGAAGTGAGATGTAGTTGTTATACAGAAACTCAACGGCGTGGAACCACCCATTCAGAAGCACCATCTGGTTGAAGATGGCGGCTATTTCTAACGCAACTTGATTACGGTTTATATTTGCTTTTGCAAGGTAAGCCAAGTCATCGACACGTCCGCCTTCGATATATTCCATCACTAGCACTCGTTTCGTGGCAGAAAGGACCTCGGGAATGTACAACGTGGTCCCTTTGAGGTTCCGAAAGTCCTCTCTGGTTTTTTCAGAATTAGCAGCCTCATGACGGAAATTCATCTCTATAGAGCAATGAGCTTCAAAAAGCGCCGTTAAGAAAGATATACCGAGTGGTAGATTAGTTTTCATCTCTTCTGCAAGCCAAGTTAACTCGAATTCGGGAAACCAGTACTTGATCCAGCCTGAAAACAGTTGAGATTCTTCGCAGTTACCATGTCAGATTCCGAAGCCTACCTAATGACGACTCAACTACCCGCATGTCTATATCACAAAACTCGGCAAGATGAGGATGCTGAATCTATAAAATGTTAGGTCGAGTGCATGAATGGTCAAACGACAGAATACCTTAATGGCCACCCGTCTCCCGGTCCTGCGGTCGCGTCCCACATGAACCTAAAGAACGCCGTGAGATCGGAAACGATGAACCCAAAACAACAAACCTGAGCTAGAGAAGCGACCCCAATAGGCACGGGATCGAACTCGTCTGGAGATACATAGTTTTAAAGAGAGCCGGAGACAGAAAGCGAAGATTCTCGCCAAACAAATCCGAAACTGGTGCGCCCATATCAGATCGAAACATAGCCTCTATGTCTTCGTATGGGGTTGGTTCGCACTTGTCTTGCAGAGGCTTCATCGTTGAAGTCCATTCTCTTGGAAGCACCAACAAAGACGCCATATGTTGGCCTAATTTTATAAAGATTCCGCCGTTGGCCAGCAGCGCCTTCAGAAAAATGAGAACTGGTAACGCGCGTGCTAAGAGAGACCACCTTCAGAACGCGATGCGCAGAGCGCGTGTGGCATTCAGAAATGGCCCTGCATGCAACAAGTGAGAAAATGCAGAAGGGGGAACTTGCACGACGCACCGAAATCGGTCGTCTTCTGACGGGTTTTTGGATAATTGTGCAAAAGTGGTTTTGTAGTCGATTACACCGAGACACGCAGCCTCTACGACACGATAGCAGCGGAGTCCCGCCAGAACGGAATGTCGGATGGGTTTGTACGCGAACCATGCCGTACCCGAGGCGACGAGCAAAATGGTGGGATAAACGACCCAGGGATTGCGGTGGCTTCGGGGGTGAAATTGGGTTGAATTCCAGCGCGCGCCATCGAAGGCGCCGGGCCGACGAACGAGGCCTTTTCTTGACAAAAGAAAATGGATACGCCAAGTTTGCATTGCAGATCAGATCACGAATGACATCACGTAAAGCAGAGCGCTAAAAAATACAAATGGTATATAATCTAAGTATTATCCAGCACTTTTCCTGAAGTTGAGCAGCCCTCCGAATGAAATCCGTTGCGAGGACTGTGCTTCTTGGTTTTCGTGCATCGCTTCCGCATATCTCCAAAAGAATCAATTTAATGGTCAAATTATTTCCAGATGGACACTCACAATAGCTTATATCGAACAAGCTCCCCCTCTAATTCTTCGTTCCGTAGCCGAGATTTGACGAGTTCATTCTGTGACAATGTATGAGTAAAATTTTAAATATATGGTTAGTTGCACACACCAGCACCTGCACATGCTCGTCGTTGAGCTGCGCCAAACTCGTCTCGAGAGTTTTTACGGATGTCGACAAGATCCGATTGCTGTTTCGAAGCTCATCGACCTCCAGGGCATGTCTGTTCGTCTCACGCTCGAATCGAGTTCAGACTAAATATTTCATACTCTCGGAGACACGACGCACCACAAGATCCTCGTATTCATGTCGGTACGAATCCAACATGAAAGGGGTAATGCGAAGGGAAACGGCGTCCTGGACAAACTCGTCGACGCGGTATCTCGGTTTGTCTTCATCACCCTCTGCGTCTCCATCTCCGATCTAATTATGGGATCCAGGGAAGCGAAATAATCATTTGGTGCAGTTCCCATACCTTGTAACGATCGAATAATCGATTATTCAAAAACGCCAGGATTTGGTCGAATTTTAGAGACAGTAAGATATCTTCGTTTTTCAAGAGGAGCATGACACTGAATCCGAAAATAGCTTCGATCCCACTGGCTAGGCAATTATCATATATTCGGAAAACGATGTCCAAGGGAAAGCTGGTAGACCATCAGAAAAATAGATTGTCTGAATTATTGGTCATGATCTCACCGGTAGCTGAACATCGTCAAAAACCACTGTGAACAAAACATGCTGGATTTCACGCCCTCGCGAAGAAAGTGGACATGTAATACAGGGAGTAGCTCCTCGATGAGGCGATCAAACTGTGGCGAGATGTCGAGGGAATGCGCGTGAACATCAAAGAGCCTACCTGAAACTGAGCAAGGTTATGACGGCCAAGGTGAGGGGAGAAGCAAAACTCACTAGTCGTAACTGCAATTTGGGCATCTCCGGAAGGAAATGGCCCTGTAAATCGTACACTTGCATAAGCCTCACAAGAAGACTGAAGGCCTCTTCATCTGGCATCTTTTAACCAAGTTAAGTTGCAACGCAGAGGACAACTTGAAAGCAGGACCTACATTTAGCAAGAGAATGGCAACAACGAAAGGAAGGCCCTGACAATAACCAACTTGCTCGTCGTAGATTGAATATGCCTTCAAGACGTTGAAGAGGTTCTCCTGTCCAATGCCTTGTCCATCGGTGAAAAAGTCATGGTGAGGAAATGTTCTAGCAATCTTAAGTACGAATGATAACTCAGAGACTTCAGCCCCACCTGCCCAGATCTCTTGTAATGGCTTTCTCGTGAGGGCTGCTTTCCTTCAGTAATTTCAGATACGTGCTTTCTAATTCTGGGTCCTTCGACGCCGCCCTGCATAACAAACCAACATGAGGAGAAATCGTAGCGATGGACAGGAAGGTACATTAATTGCCACATCATGCCTACAAACAGAAAGAGTGTGAGTGGAATGGCCATTGGATACCATGAATATGCACGAACCGCGTAGAGTCCCGGGGATGCCTTTCGCAATAGCCCGGGCCAATGCTTCGGGGTGTTCGGACGCAAATTGCTGATAATCTGGACTACATTAGATGACGACAATCACCCGCGTGAACCGTACCAGAGATGACGGCGCCCCAGAAATCTATCTGCGTTCAGAGGGTGGATTATTTCAACAAGAGCGGACGCACCCCAATCTATGGCCGCATTAGCTGCATGATCGTCGCTCTCAGCGTCCTTGTCTTTCTGTTTCCGGGCGAATTCCTCTTGAAGCTTATGTTGTCCGTCGATACTTGTCCGGTTCGGTCGATTGTCGGAATCCGGCTTCTGGGTCTCTATCCGCGCCAGTATAAATGGCACGTTATTGACAGATGTGATGGTCGCTGTCGACGCCGACCTCTTGTGCGAAGGCTGACTGGTCTGAGAGGGCGCAATGCTCGTTTCAATAAATAATTTGAGTAGAGTCGTACATACCGAGGCCGCCGTGTCCGCGATAGTGACAGCAATGGAAGAATCGGAAGCGCTTCTAGATCTGCCTGCGGTGACCTCTGAGCCGGTGGAATCCATGCCGGAGGTCAGAGTAATGGGTGAGAACCCCGATTCGTCATCCAGAGCAACATCGTTAAAGTCCGAGTCTGTCGCAACAGAGTCTCGAGTCGATATCCGAAAGGTCTGACGTTCGGGTTCAGGTCCAGGTGAGAGCAACGACTCTAGCGGGATTGGTGTAACAGGCGAGGACATTCCGCCAGCCGCAAATTCATGCCAATAAGTAAATTCTAGATATTGCTGTGTTTGGGCCTGTTTCGAAAGGACGGCGATCAGCACCACCACGGACTCAATGGTCGTGTCTCTCCGCCCATTCGCTGGCCAGCTGGTACCAGTAGCTTGCTTCGAGAGAATATGTGAAAGAGTCGATCACGCGTCTCAGCTTGCTTTGTTTTACACTCCGGCGCTTCCAAAATTTGGTGATTGGCCAAGACAGCTTAGGACAGCTTCGCTGGTAATTGGCAAAAGACAGCTTGGGACAGCTTTTACGGTTGCTTGATAAAAGATGATAAAGATAAGCTAGGGTACATTTTGATTGATATTTTACAGTGCGTTGAATGACTCGAAAAAAAGAAGAAATCGTATCGAAAATGGTCTAACTGCTGTCCTCCGAGTCCGATGAATCTAACCCAATTGCGTCGGGTCTGCAGGGATTCTCCAGTTCCGCCAACTCTAATAAGAAGTGGCTTTCCTTCCATCTCTCCGACTTTTCAAACGCGCGCAGGATCCTGTATCCTAAATATGCCGTGCAATTGGCGCATGTTATTTCCGCAAGTAGGTGCGCGCCAGTCTGCATAAGCTGTACTTTGGGGCTCAAGAGGGTAACATTGTATCTGAACAAATCTCAGTCAGACGACGCGACGGGACCGCGATGAACCGACATACGTTTCGGTAAACAGCGACGCCTTGCCCGAGAAGCCACGAAAGCTACGAGATTCGGGTGGTATCTGTGGACGCACAGTCAACCTCTGAATTCACGCGAAGTCTTGCGCCAGACGCACGGCAGAAGCAGGCAGGACTGCGTTATACGACGTTATGCACGTCTTGCACTGTTTACACGACAGTGGCCGGGGAATGGGAGGAAGTGGCCGTGAGAGGGGACGCGCACGGGGCCCGGATGGCACAGACGGTAGGCGGCGGCGAGGGCTGTCGAGGGGATCGTGCTCAGCGGGCATGGCTGGTGCAGAGGGTGGGGGAATAGATGGACAGGCTGGGTTCATACAAGCGAATAAATACTACCCGCTAGCATCATGGGAAAGGAACCCGTTTCAGGGTGAATTTTGTTTGCGGTGCAGACCGTGGCAGATCTCTCGGGCATCAGTGATCTACAATATGCCCGACTACAGTATAGCGCCGTTACAAACGGACAGCTTTCACTATTAGACGCTAGTGCGTGCACGGTGTAGACTGCTGAGCGAGTGATCGTCGTCTTTGATCAGCGATTCAGCCATCGCTCATCGTTCATCTTTCTACCTTCTTCTTCCTGACTTCCATGGCTACGACCCTGCTCACTGGTCGCAAAATTCTCCTCCCAGGCAGTCCTGAGCCACGGCCTGCCACGATCACCATTGCTCCATCTGGAGAAATCACCTCCGTGGAGGATGGCTGGCGTGTGCGCGACCCTGGCTCAGTTCATGTTAAATGGATAGACGCGCAAGATGATATCGTCATCCCCGGGCTTGTAGAGTACGGCATGGTCGGCGCCCGCTCAGTCAACGGCAATTAATTTTGGTCCAGTGCTCATGTCCATCTCAATGAGCCCGGTCGCACTAACTGGGAGGTGCGAAGGATGGAAGATTGATATACAGTCTATGCTAACTAATGGGCTATTAAAGGGTTTCTGGACGGGAACAAGAGCAGGTAAGTCGGCCTAACCGCGAATCGGCCGTTTGATGGATCTGTCGGGAAGCGGCGGCGGGAGGAGTGACTTGTGTTGTGGACATGCCTCTCAACTCCATCCCACCAACGTGCACCGTCGCCAATCTCGACCTGAAGCGACAAGCCGCAAGTGGCCAATGTTTCACTGATGTCGCATTTTGGGGCGGCGTTATTCCGGGAAATCAAGTCGGTCTGCTCGCTCTTGTCCGATAACAAGTTGTGCACATGTGCCTCTAGGATCACCTCAAACCACTTGTCGATGCTGGTGTCAAAGGGTTTAAATGTTTTCTCATTGATAGCGGTGTTGAGGTGCGGCGAGAGTTAAATGATGGAATCGGTCATACATAGTTGACCGGCCCAACCATATAGGAATTCCCGTGTGTGTCAGAATCGGATGCACAAGCCGCAATGGAAATTCTCCAGGTGCGCATTGACATCTTGTTGATCAACAGCCATCCAACTCGGCTCCAAGGATTCCTCAACTGTTCTCCTCTTCCATGCTGAATTTGACAGCTCCCCTGTTGATCCACCGCAGCCATCCCAAGCCTCCACGACGTACTCGACTTTTCTTAACTCACGCCCGCAGAAATTAGAGACAGATGCAATTTCCCTTATTCACAAGCTGCAGCGGTTGTATCCTTCGCTACGATGCCACATTGTTCATCTTTCTGCGGCTTCCGCCCTTCCCCTGATCCGTGCCGCCAAATCTTCCGGGCTCAACCTTACCGTCGAGACATGCTTCCATTATCTCTGCCTATCTGCAGATGATATCCCTTCCGGCCGTCCGGAATTCAAGTGCTGCCCTCCGATCAGGGAAAACGAGAATCGCGAGCTATTATGGGAAGCTCTACTGGACGGTTCCATCGACTGCGTCGTCTCTGATCACAGTCCATGCATTGCGGAACTGAAAAAGATCGATGAAGGTGATATCATGGGGGCCTGGGGAGGTATCAGTACCTTGGGTCTTGGATTGAGTCTGTTATGGACCGAAGGCTCCAAGAGAGGGGTAACTCTCGACCAGATCCTCAAGTGGACCAGCCAAAAAACGGCAGAACACGCTGGGCTCGATTCTCGGAAGGGTCAGTTGAAAGTTGGATTTGATGCGGACTTTGTAATTTGGGATCCGTTGGCCGAGTTCACGGTCAGTTCCGCAACTGATGGGAACTGTGACATGACTTATTTCGCGTCAGGTCACTAAAGATTCACTTCAATTCAAGAATAAATTGTCACCGTACGAGGGCCTCACCCTTCGAGGTCAGGTCAAGCAAACGTTTGTCCGTGGATCCCTAGTATATGATCACAACAACGGGTTTGAAAGCGTCCCTTCCGGCCGTCTTCTTTGAGATAGATGGGTATCCGGTCAAACGTTCGTTTCAGTCTTGAGTGGAGTGGTAGATCTCCCATCAGAATCTTTCCCCGTTTGGACTTATCCCCGCCCATTTCGGCTCCCAATCGCTTTGAAGTATACAACCTGTGTAGGGACCCGGGGGACCGCTCAAGAAGTGCAGGTGCAGTGCTATTTATTAGTGCACCGTTAGGTTTGGAACGCGTATAGTACCAGACTCAGAAATGTCAGAAAACATAGAAAACATACGAAGGAAATGAATTAACTGGCCGCTACAACGCGTTCCGGAAGTAGTACATACCCAGCGAAACACAAATAAGCTAGACCGGTGACCGATCTGTCTACGGGACAAACTGTCGGTAGACAGACCGGTCGATCTGGCTTTAAATTCAGATGACGAGCGGCGGCACCGCCACATGGCGTCATTCTATGTGTGAAAGTCACGTTTGATGCCCCGGACTTCGCCGAAGATACCCAAAAACGCACGTTCTGAGTTTTCTAGGATTCATTTGACTGAGATAATGTCTGCAGCTGCAATGATATACACCATATTAATCATGATGATTTTATTTGAGGTTTTATCCTGAGACACTGCTGAAATATCGATGTAAATACGTGAAATACTGGGTAGAGGCATATGAAATTGGCTGAAAAAGTTCGACAAAATTGTGACTGGTAGGAAATGCCTCGTATATTTGTTTTGGCCCTGTAATCATGCTGAAAGCCCATAAATCGTGTTTTGTGCATGGATTTTGGATGTGTTTCGGCAAAGTCCGGGGCATCAAACGTGACTTTCACACATAGAATGACGCCATGTGGCGGTGCCGCCGCTCGTCATCTGAATTTAAAGCCAGATCGACCGGTCTGTCTACCGACAGTTTGTCCCGTAGACAGATCGGTCACCGGTCTACAAATAAGCTGGGAAAATGCAGCTGCGAAAGAACTGGCCCCATGGAACACAATGTCATTTCCTGCAGCTCAAATGTTTTTTTTGTTACAAAAAGGAAATTCTGGAACTTTGCGTTGTACGACTAAAATTTCTTCTGAAGTGATACTCGTTCCTGTCCTAGGTTTCAATATGTGGATCGCTAAGAGTGACCAGCTGTGTTTGCACTTGTTTGAGTCCGGGGATCATGCATAACTTCGCAGACGCGTCAACAAACGCGTGCAAATGTTTGTCAACTGTCGGTGGGCAGTTTAGGAGGGCAATATATATAAGTTCTAGATGACTTCATGCAATTCTAGGTTGTATTGTACTACGTCTTAACCTTACACAGATGTTGTCGCACACGGTGCAGCCAAACAACGCGGTGAGCGGTGCTCGAGGTCCTGCAAGCTATCCGGCTCTCAATAGACGCCCACCTGTCCTATAGCACTGGATTTGGTCATTCCGAGATCTACGGAGTTCTACCACTCCACTACAGACTCCGTTCGTTTACATCACGTAGACTATTGAATCAAGCTGTCGCATTCATTTCAGAAATCTGAGGCATATTAATAATGAATCCCACAGCAATTATTTCGAGAGCGGAATCAGTATTCTACTTGTTTCCATCTCAACAGTCGTTTGCAAGGGCTGTCGCTGGCTGTCGACAATCTGTCGCGTGAAAGATATACACAAATGTATTTAATTACAGTTTTGCCTTTGTCGCGGTGGCCATTGCTCTGAGATCCTTACGCAGAATCTTCCCACTTGGGCTCTTTGGAATATTATTGACGAACTCCACGCCTCCACGAAGTTGTTTGGAGCTCGCAAGGCGGCTCTTCACGAATTCTTGTATCGCTTTGGCACTGATAACTGTCTTGTCGGCGACAACGTAGGCGCGAGGAACTTCTGTCGCTTCCTGTTCCTCGTAAACCCCGATCACCCCAGCGTCCAAGATGTGCGGGTGCGAAATCAAGACCGCTTCGAGTTCTGCAGGCGCGACCTGTAGGCCTTTATACTTGATGAGCTCCTTTTTACGATCCTGAAGCAAATCATTGAATGACCATACCGCCGCCTGAAAATGAACATACCACGATGTGTAACCTGAGACTGTCATCTCGAAAGAAGCCTATGTCGCCTGTGTAAAGGAACCCATCCTTGAAGGTTTCTGCATTGGCCTCAGAATTATCAAAATACCCCTTGGTAACAACGGGGCCTTTCACAAGAACTTCGCCGGGTGTATTTGGAGGGCAATCATCTCCGGACTCGTCGACAATTCTATACACAGCACTAATGGGTATAATAGCCATGGAAAAGGCAGGCCCAAACGTACCTGATCTGCATGTGGGAGAATAGAGGGCCTACGCTTCCAGAGAGGTCTTCGATGTCAATGTCACCGCCGGTTACAGATCCCGTAGTTTCAGATAAACCCCAGGTCTGCGCGAGGAAGACCCCAAGTTTTTTGCTGACTTCGATTTGTAGTTCCTTCCCCATCGGCGCTGCACCACCTGTCAAGAGTGGGAAGGAATAAAGGGAGTGAATTCTTCGGTACAAGACTTGAAAGCTTACCCGTAACTGCTTTGAGCGTACGGAAATGATCTTTCACGAGCGGCGACTTGGCGACAAGTAAAAAGATGGGGGGCACGCTAAAGAAGCTCGTAATTCGCAAACTGCGATTGAACGCCAGGAAATCTCCAAAATCAAACTTGGGCATCCAGTAAGTTGCGCCGCCCTGATAAAATGGAATGACGAAGTAACCCTATTTGCAGTCTTAGATTGTGTGAACGGAAAAAGTAAAGGATAATTGCCTGGACTCCTGCGACATGCGCCGTGGGCAGATGAGCTAGAGTTCTATATTCCCACTTTCCCTTGGTTCGCCAATTTTCACGGAGGCTTTCGCCTGTGATGTAAGCAGCTGCGACCATGTTTGTATGTGAAAGCTTCACTCCTGGGACCAAAAGTCAGAAGATATTCTTGAGATTTCCCCAAACGCACCTTTAGGTGCGCCAGTAGTACCAGAGCTGTAGAGCAAGCATATCAAACTGTTTTCGAGTTCTTCCTTGGCTGTTATGCGCTCCCAATCCAGTTCGGATTCGCCGACAATGTTGTTAAGCGATGAACCGGTCAGCATCCGGAGCCGTAATTGAGACGAAGAGTCCAGCACCAAACAACGAGACAATGGAAAATCGCAGAGACGTGCAGCGGTCAAGACGACGTCTTGCGATGCCGGGCAACATATGCACAGTTTGGCAGAACCCTGCTGAATCTGCCGGGCCAGCTCTTCTGGTTTGAACGAGGGCGATGCTAATGAAGCAACACCACCGGCTGCAAGTATAGCGTAGAAAAGGACTGGGAGCATCATCTACCAACGTTAGCAGAGGTCTAATTGAATGCATGCATTCCAACTAACCTGTCCGGTGGATATCACAACTACGACGTCCTTGCCGCTGCCGTCCCTGCCAATGCCAAAACGATTGCGAAGAGTATGTGCTACCCTGCGCGTTAAGACACGGGCCAATTCCTTCGTTATTCCATTGCTCGGGTTCGCAGCTTCGGCGTGGATAACGGTTGTCTCTGTTGCCAAAGAATGCGGCGAATCTACGAGGCCATCAGCACACCAACTTGCAGGTACTCCTGGCTACCCACCGAACAGAAAGGACAGCAGGTCCAGCTGGGGAATTGGACCGGTCGTGGCCGTAGTGTAGATCATGTTGGAGGAATCTCAGTCAAGTCTTGTTCTGCGTACAGTAATAAGGGGTTCATAACGTGTGAACCAGTCATGGGTTCCCGCGACGGGGCCCGCATTGACGTTGCTGCTGTTTGCTGGTCCCGTTGCACAAGAGTACGGATGATGTGAGCTCCTATTTTGCAAGGACGGAATGTGCCGAAGCTGTGAGTTTATCGCAATAGAACCGCGTTTGGACGTAATGGCCCCTTCTGCTTCATCCCATGTTCGTTCCTTTTCTTTGGCCAATGCAACCACTTTGGATACTACGAGCGGCCCTTCGCAGTCGCCGAATACAGCTGTTGCTATGTGAGCCGGAGGAAACTTGGGCTTTGACTAGCTAAGCTCCAGACATGAAGGATCGTCCTTTACACCGTAACCGGATGCGTCTCTTTGCTGTTCTGCATCATCATCAGTGCGTTCCTACACATACTTAGTTCCCGGACTTACCATTCCAAAGTTTCTGGCGTCAGCCAAGATTTCCTTCGTTATGAGAAATCGTTACCTGACTTCTATATAGATTTTCAAGGCAAGGGCCAGAAATCGCAACAGAGGACAGACCGACTCAAGTGGAGCTAGAGGTTAGACCATCCATTTTTCAAATTTCTTACTTTGAATTCCTCGTAGGACTGACGCGGGCAATTCTCGATACATTCCCTATTGTTAAATTTGGGACTAATACGCCGGAAACGCAAGACACTCAAATCGAAGACACTCATCCTGACCCCGGAATACACTTGCCGGATACGAATACACGACAATCGACTCTGGGTCAGTCTGTATTCCCTAGCTCAGAGGCTTCCACTTCAGGTGCCCCGTTAACGTTGAACCCGAGTGAAAATAACACTCGCACAACGTCCGTGCCCATCGCTGGTGCCGAGCGAATTCCTGCTATGCGGCCACCCACTCTCGATCTTATCCCGGCTGCCATCGGACGAGAAACGTGTCCAATATGCATCGTGGATTTTGAGGAAGGAGACGACCTTCGTGTCTTGCCTTGTGATGGTGCCCATCGCTTCCATCAGAGTTGTGTTGACCCGTGGCTTCTTGCACTAAGCACCGAATGTCCTCTTTGCCGCCATGGTGCGTTCCAAACATGTTAACAACTGTGGAACTAAAGACAACTTAGACTTTATTGCATTGGAAAACATGATATCTGGAGGGTTTGAAACGCAGGTTTCTGACTCCAATCAAAGAAACAGCCGCCTTCGCCGCTTTTCGCGGTATCTGAGGTTTGCCAGACATGGAGTCCCGGCACGTTCTTCTCTCTCCACAAGCGAGGATGATTCGGCACCTCGTTCCTCGCAAGTTGAAACTTCACAGCTGTAATTTTCTTGTTCCCTCTGGGTCATTTATCTGCTCTACAGCGTCGGTACTAGATTTGTATTATTTGGCGGTAGCTTATGTAATTAATTCTCGCGTCACGCGTTTGTCACGCGTACCGTGGCGCACTTACGCGTCTCCAACGTATCTAATCGAATCTATCTACGTCGACGAACTCTTTCATCGCACCGTCTTTCAACCTCAGATCTTCTATGGCTGGTCTGGAAAATCTACCCATTTACCATGAGCGACAGGAGGAAGGGTGTGGCCTTCGGTCCATCACCCCGCCCCAATGCTGACGATACTCAGCTCCATGCTTTGCGCGCAACATGCTCTGAATTCTCTTTTGCAAGGCAATTTCTTCACGCCCCCGGATCTATCTGAGATTGCTCGTGATCTCGATGCCATTGAAGAGAGCTACGATGATGAGAATCCTGGTACCAGAAGTGGGAATATGGATGATTCAGTACTACGAGTTTCTTACGGATCTCCGTAGTGGGTCTGACTGCATATTTACCAGGGTTTTTTTTCTGTTCAGGTATTGGACAATGCGCTTAAGGTTTGGGGATTCAAGTGAGGGTTGTAATTCCAGATTCCGGCTACTTATTCCTCACCCACGACTTCACAGTCTCTCTCGATGGCGCGGAGAAGAGATGCGGCCTTTCCATGACCACCCAGAGTGCGCAGTTTCTCAAGCTTCGAGTCAAGTACGAGATTATTGACGGATTCTACAGAACCCAGTTGGCTTTTATCCTCAATTATGAACAACACTGGTTCAGTGCGTTGTCTTTTACCGCTTATTTAGATGGCGTCTTGAGCTAGCATTATCAGCGCTACGTCGCTTCGGGCCTCACTGGTTCAATTTGAACTCATTCTCAAAACCTGAGTGGGTTTCCAAACTGTACCTAGGTGGGTGTCGGTAGCCGCCCATGGTCACCCTGCTCACTACAGGTATTTAGGCATGGTCTTACAGCAAGCCGAATCGGACGGTAATCACGCTCCGAGTTTCTACTGTACTTTACTTATTTTCATTGTGTTCAGGCTACTCTGTTTTTGCTGTCACGCCAGTTGATCCTTCATCAACCCCTACCTTGCCACATACTGAGGCGGATGACATAGCAAGCACCCTTCCCGAACCACAATCTGCAAGCAGGCCAAATCTTCACTCCTTTGCCTCCCACAGCGCTGGTGAAAGTTCTGTGAACCAACCGTTTATGGAGGGGATGGAAGACGAAGACTACGAACTCCAAGCAGCCCTGCAGGCTTCGTTAATGGGAGACGTGTCACAGGATACCCCTCCTCCTGTTGTCCGTCATAGCGTCCCTCTTCCTTCCTCAGGAAGTGAATCCCCCTCGTCAAGTTCTCCATATGCGACACCTTTAGATTCAGTACTTCAGGACACTCCATCGGATCTCGATCCTGTTGCGGCGACCATGGAACGCAACCGGTTGTTACTGGAGAGAATGAAAGCAGAACAAGAGTATGCACAGAGACAATTATGGGCTGACGAGGAAAACCAAGGTGTTCGTGAGCGGGATACAGAGGAAGAGATGATTAGGCGTGCAATAGAGGAGAGCGAGGCTTCGACGCGTCTCGAGGGACATGGAACAACATCCGATTCTAGCCCCACCGAAACTAGGGTGCAAGACGTCGAGCAGTCCCAGACCTCCCATTACAGGCAAGACAGGGTATACGACGACGACGATGCCGAATTGCGTAAAATACTATATCGTTATTATTCTGCGATTGTCTCTAATTTCTTTGTCAGAGGCAGCACTGAAGGCTTCACTCGAGCAACTCCCAGAAGGATGGACATTGCCCGACCAAGGCCTACCCCAGGAATCCATTCATCGCCCGGATATGTCTGCATCCCAGGGTTCCGAGTCGGGTTCCGTCGAACAGGATGTGCCATCGCCTCCGGAGAACGTGAGCGTCGACGAGCTTCGCCGACGGAGGCTTGCCAGGTTTGGGTCGTGAATGCTCGTGATCGATGATTCCAGTGTATAAATGAAGTATCGGTGTAGTTTTGTACATGAGAGAAGAACGCGTCATCAAAGTTACTGCGTCGTGTTGTTGAGTACTGTTTGGACAACTTAGACTCTCTCCCGACCACGTCCAGGCATTAAAGCATGATATTACGGCCACTGCGGAGCAGCGACATGTCGCTATTCCTGTTGCTGCTTTCCTTGTCAATTACCGCCCTAGCCTTCGAGGACCCTTTTGACTGTCGTTTTCAAGTAAATGGCTTCAAATATGATCTCGAGGCGTTAAAAGGCGAACATCCTGTTTCGCGAGAATGGGACACACCTCCGACACGCCAAATAGATTCTGTGACATTCTCGTTGTGCTCCGATGTTGGTTGCATGCAGTCGATTCCATCACTTGGCTGATATTTTGTTTTAGCTCAAACACAAGGAGGGTCTTCCAGATGTTGACCAGGTACGGCGTGAGGGATATGGACCTTTCTGTACGCCTTGTGACATTTTCAAAGTGCCCTCCTGGGACACGAGTGTGCCTCACCAAGACCAATCGCAAGGATGACTCTGACCTCGTAGTTTCCGTTATACCAATAGCGCAAACTTCGAGACTCGACCCGTCATACAGCAAAATTTCATGTGCGTTTCCCTTTTTCTCTATAATCAATCGACTGAAAGTATCAGCACGGTAGCTCCGAACGGTGTTTCCATATTTCTGCAAGGTGGTTTATACCCCCACCCAATCAACACCACGGACGCACAACAGTCCGTCAATATTACGCTGCTGTGCGATACGAACCTGGGAACACCCGAATTTGTGTCTTACGACGGCGCTCGACTCGTCTTAGAATGGGCCGCCCCTGCAGGATGTGGTTTCGCGGTGAGGAAGAAAAGGACGGTGGCGAGAGTCCAGGGAAGGGCGAGTCTGGATCAGGCTCGTTGTCGTCCATGGGGTGGTTTTTACTACTGTAAGTCCAATCAAAGAATTTTCTCGCAGTGTCACTCATTTATTAGGCTCGTTTTGGCGTTCGCAACATACATGGGTCTCGGCGCATACTACAACTATTCGACGTATGGGCCAGCGGCCTCGATTTAATTCCGTACGCTTCCCCGAAACTCGCCATAATCTCAACTAACTTGGTACCCATTTTAGCCATCGTGATTTCTGGATGGAAGTCCCGTATATGCTGAGAGATGTCGTTTCGCATTTATGCTCCACTGTCCGTCCCCGGCGTTCGTCCTCACATCGCGGCGGATATATTGCTGTGTAGATAATTTTATTAGAAATGTGTACCTTACTATGCATATTTAATGGTCACCTGGATGCCAATGATCTCATCCCGCTCTCAAGCCTTGCCACAAAATTTCCTCGTATTGGGTTTCCAACTGACAGTCTAGCTTGTCAAGTTTCGCCTCGTCGTCCAACTCGGTAATTAGCTCATCCATGTTGATTTCAGACAATGTCGGGGAGACTTTACCAGACACGTCTTTTGGTAACGGTATAAACAGAGGAGCAAGTTCTCGGTGCAGTGGGAGACGTGCATGAAACGTGGATTCATCTTCGACGAACCGCTGCTCAAGACTTTCGCCGGAGTCGTCGTTAGCCGTCATCTCGTCAACATCCTGAGACGCTTTCGGATGACTATCTTCCAAGAAATCTGACAACAAGCTATGCGTATTGAGGCCGTGCATCTTCAAAGCCTCCATTACATTCCCTGAAGTTATCTATAGCAAGTCAACTATAATTTCGCCGGCCGTGAGAAGTCGGATACCTTGTCTTCCTTGTCGAGCCGCCAGACTTTGATTTTACGTTTCAAAATGACTTCTTGCTCCCGCAACGATATTGCGCGGTGCACGGTAGTTGAAGTAAAATCGAGGAGGATATTATACAGGCTTTGGATGGTATCAAACGAAATGGAAGAGGCGATGGATTTTTCATCGTCGGCATAGCCATCGTGAAACACTCTAGTCGCAAAAAGGCTTTCGGCAACGCGGAAGACAAAACTGAAGACTTGCTCACCCCATAAGCTTCCCAAGCATGGATATATTAAAGACATCCAAGCCGCACTCGGTAAGAGTGTTTGCGTCAATCCCTTGACCGGAGAAAAGCGACATGATCTTGTATGGCGCCGTGACTCCACCTTTGTCTATGAGATGGGTTGTAGTCTCGTCGTCATCCTCAACTCTCGTAGGCGATGGGGAGGCGGGAAGAGATGGTTCTGCATTCAGATCAGGATCGTGCGTGTCGTCATCCACCATATCAAGTTCCTGGTTCAAATTAGGTTTACGCGGTTTATATTTGTGGGGTCTAGGCTTTGGAATGTACACTCTAGTTTTTTTGCGACCTGCCGCAAGCTTGACAGGCAGCATGTTTGCCTCTGTGCCAGCTGCCTCTGCGCGTTTCTTCCGCATGTGGAGGCGCTTGGCAAGGCGTCGACGAGACGTTGGGCTAAGATGTCTGGAAGAGACCTCGGAAGGGGGCCTATGGCTCTTCGAAATGGGAGAACAGGGAACAGCGGGAGCCAAATGGAGGAGAGATCGTTCTGGGGGGCAAGAGGGACCCTGATTAGGTACTGTGGGCTCTTTGGAAGGAATATCTTGGGCGTAGGAGGAATGGCTGAGAGGAAGACAGGGCAAGTAGGACAGGATCAATGAGCCATCATGAAATCTCGATATTGGTAGGGGTGCCGATGGTGGCTCAGGTGCCATGCCAGTAATAACGTCTGGATTCCGAATGAACTTATGCAGCACCTGAAGATGCTGAGTTCCGAGCTTCTTCAAGATGCCTTGCTTCGCCACGCGCTTTCTTGTTCTTCTTTCCAGTTCCAGTACGTGTGTTCGTCTTGAAATCGACTTGCTAACACGTCGGCACGTTTCTGTTCCTCCGTCTCTTCTTCCCACCCTGGCTCCAACCCCGTCAACGAAGTCGCCTGTTCTTCTTCGTAACCGACCCAGGAGTCGGAGACCTCCATGGCGCCTTCCAATGTGGATCTGAGGGAAGGCATCGGAGGCTGAGCAGCAGCGGCCCGATCGAGTGCGTCGATATATGCACATACATCGAGAACAGTTTTCGATTTGACCGAGTCTGAAATAAGGTCGGGTCGTAGGCGTGAGTGTACGGCGAGGGCATGGAAAAAACAATCCTTTTCGTGAGATGTCCAGTAGCCGGCGGGAGGTATGAAAGATGACGGCAGAGACTGGCCCGTATTTCCGGCAAGGTGCGCCCTCATCTGCGCCAGGTGTTCCTCATAATCCGTCAAGTACACCTCCGACATCGACGTGGCTTCAATGAGCGCGAGACTGGGGTCATGCAGAGTCGTAAAATTGAGGACGCATCTGTCACGTCACGTCACACCCCGGCCTTACAAAATAATATTGTGTAAATGTTTAAAGTTTAGTACCACCCTTCATCGCTTTTCTCTCCTCCAGGTGCGTCGGGCGATCTTTCGTACTTGGTCTTTCATGATCTTTCTGGAGGTGTCAGTTCTGGATTTCCGAAGAGTTAATTTTTTTCATTCTCAAGTCGTTCTGGAAACGCCAACTTACCGAACGGTTTGTCCACAAGCTGGATCATGACCGGAACCGCAAATCTGGGAAGCCTGCCAGCACCGAGTAGATCAGCATTTCAACCAACCCAGATATTATAGCGAACCTAGCTTTCGCTATGGCCATGAGGGAGGCTTCTGTGACTTGACCACGGAACTCTGGGTCCACGAAAACAACCGCAGCTACTAATTCCCCTTCAAAGCAGATATGGTTATCGAGTTAAAATGCATGAACAGACTGCAACTCACCAAGACGTTGATCTGGAACAGCAACTGCCGCGGCTTCCACTACCTATCGCCTTTGTTAAGTCCACATGTCTCACGCAAGGACAAGAAATTACCCGGCTATCGGAATAAAGAGCATTCTCAACTGATACGGATCAATATTCTCTCCACCTCTTATAATGACCTTGATGGACCACTTTTTATAATTCCTAGAAATTTGGAAAGCCAGGTCACTTACGTCCTTCACTAAAAAGGGTTAGGAATTGCTCTATGGGTTTAGAGACCGCTTACATCGATCCTTGATATACAGAAAACCCTCCATGTCAAGATAGCCGAGATCCCCGGTTTTCAACCACCCATCAGAGGTCAAAGCTTTTGAGGTTGCGTCTAGGAGGACGTGATACTCAGCTTAGAGTGATGTTATTCAAGACATACCGGGATCGCGCCAGTACTCCTTCATGACATTAGGTCCGCGGCTAAAAAATTGCTGCTCACTCCTGAGGAAATAGGATGGGGAAAGCTTACAGCCAAACTTCGCCAATATTATTTTGTCCCGGACCGACGCTTTTATTTTTACGCATTATCATGATGTCGTTCACAGGGCACGGTCGACCACTGCGCACAAATAGGATCAAAAATCTAGAGGCATGGGTGAAATGGAGACGGACGTGCTCGCCGGTCGAGCTAGATAGTCTTCTGCAGCGATCTAATCCCAAATAAATGACGATACGGTTTTGTTGTTGTTATGGGATCACTGACCGACACCGCGATCGAGTTGGTTTCGCTAAGCCAGTGTACATCTCAGAATATGGTTGCTTGATGTACAAAGGACGAACGTGAGCCCATATGCTTGAGACCTGAATTTACCTCAACCTCTAGTGTGAAGGAAAAGACAATAACAAACATGGTAGCAGTGGGAAATGCTTCTCTTGCTCTTTCGGCCAGAGAGTCCGGTGTCGGTGATCCACCGAAAAGTAAACCTTCCAACGGGGATCCGACAAGGGAACTCCGTACCAGATCAGAGACCATAGCTGGAACACTTCGCCCTACTATTAAGAAAGCCGAGATCGTTCGTTTCCATAGCTTACCCGCCAGTAACCTTCACGGAATCTTTCAGCCGAATTCCTCCGAATCAATGTGTCTTACCGTAATATTTTCGGTTTTTATAAGCCTAGTACCGAAATCTTCAGCACGGTGTTTATGCGAAATCAGAAAACTTCACTTGGCAGCTGGAATTCAAGTTGAACAGAAGTAGCAGAAATTTTGGTTTTGACGGACCCTGTTCTACATCCCATTTGCGTACCAAGATTATTTTCATTCCATTCCTGGTGGCGAGCATGGAGAAAGAAGTCGACCCCGTTACGTGGAAGAGAGGAACAGCTACAAGTACACCTTTCTGTGGTCCCGAAGCAACGGATAGAATATCCTCTCCTCGCCGCAAACTGGCTGTTGTAGAGGCAGCGGCGACCTGAATAGAGTGGGAGTGAAAAACACAGGACAAATGTCCTCAAAAACTTACGTTTATCACGTTAGTTAGAAACTGGCGATTCGTAGACAATACTCCTTTGGGTAGGCCAGTAGTTCCTGCCCCGAAGTTAATGAATGTTACCGCGACGCGTCGGACCACGTGACCGTACCAGACTGTATGTAAATGAGCAAATAATCCCTCCCATTACCCTGAACAACTTTACCGTGAAAATTATTGTGGCGTTGTCCTCCGGAGTCAACTCTTCCAAGGTATCAGTGCGCCAGGGCCAGAGCATGAATGAATGTTATCTATACCAATATGATCTTCCAGAATTGCTCGTTTCCTGGACACAGAGAGATCATCCACATTCCAGCGATCCATGGCTGAATTTAATCCCTCCATTTCGTTCCATTTCCCTCTCCCATCATTACCGCCGAATACTAGCACACCTGTAGCTCCGGCGCCAACACGGAGATTGACGATGCCTGACTCTAGTCGATCTGCTCGCTCAGGATCGAGAAGAATGAGTTTGCACTGGGTGTGTATCAGGCAGTGCTGCAAGGGCTGGACGGGGAGCCACCTAACACGACTTATGAGTATTAGTGTCAACAGAGGGAATGGGACGCCTCAAACGTACGCGTTTGCAAGCACAGCAACTGCACCGAGCATATCTGCAAGGAAATAGTTGAGAAACGAACGACTGCATGCAGAAACGATTTACGACAAGCCCAAAATACAATTAAATATTCGGGGCAATTTCTGGAACAGATACCAATCCTGTCGCCTGAAAAGGTCGACTGAGAAATTTTGTACAACCCCCGAGTGTGATGAAATATAACCTTTCTTGATATTGTATGAATGACGAAATACCGCCGCTACGGCAATGACTTTGTGGTGAACTATGACCTGGAGGTAAGTATCATGGGGTCGGAAAGCGAGGAATAAAATAAATTCTCTCCTTGTCCATAAGTCAAGCGTTCTCCTTCAAAAACGATGTATGTTTTCTCTGAATATTGGCTGACGGAAGAGAGCCAAAATTCGCGCATCGAAGATGGCAGATTCTTGTACACACGATATATGCGACCGTCGACAAGACAGGTCTCCATCTCGTGGGGCATGCCCGGGCCGCACATGATTGCGTCCGCTACCGGAGAAATATTAGCGCTGCGTCATGAACAAAAAATAAATTTACTTTCTTCGAGCGAGCGTTTAGGCTCCCACCGGAAGGACATTGTTGGAGTGCAGG
The DNA here is from genome assembly GCA_029378395.1 of Mycena leptocephala. Classification (NCBI taxonomy): domain Eukaryota; kingdom Fungi; phylum Basidiomycota; class Agaricomycetes; order Agaricales; family Mycenaceae; genus Mycena; species Mycena leptocephala. The sequence continues at coordinate 1,080 of JARJLF010002542.1, read as the reverse complement.
TCAAGAGCAGACCTTGGGAGTCTTATCTCCTGTCATTCCACGGGAACGGTTAACCGTGCGGACGAGAATATAACGGGAACATAGGAATCTCCGAGGGAAGACGGATTCCGAGGGCTTAGACATAAATATATCGATGTAAACGCCCACCTTTGGCGTTCTCGGCAAAAGCCGTCTAGTGACTCCAAGGGGAACGTTCAGTTGACGATAAAAGTTATAAAACGGGATCTTGGGTTTACACATCAGCAAATCCTGATTTTTCTTGTAGTTGTTTGTAGTGCGTGTAGTACGGCCTGGTTCTATATAGTGCTATGTAGTGCTATGTAGTGCCGGGGCTTTATATGTAGTAGTATATAGGACTATGTAGTGCCAGGGCTTTTATGTAGTACTATGTAGTGTCGACTGGGTAAGATATAGTGATATGTAGCTCTGTCCTATATACAGGTCCCAGTTCTTACTTATTTAGGCGGTCGCGAATGGTGCGCATTTTGAGTAGCTGACCACGATACTTTCAAAAGAATTGAACTAAAATTCAACTCGGATGAGTCGCACGAAACTCTGATTCTATTGGCAGGCTGTACATGCGTAAATATACAATCATTATTGGGTCAACGCCCAGAAGAGCTCTTTAGTATAAAAATGATTTAAATGAAAGTCGTCGCAGTAGTTGAGAATGGTCTGATAAGTCAATTTTTTGTTCGCTTTTTTTCCTGACCGAGGCACCAAATCAACAATTGCTCGCAGTCGCTCCAGCGGGACGACATCACCCATAGGTGAGCCATTTGTCCTCCGAGCCCGCTTCATGTGGTACATGGTGGTGGCTGGGTCGCGGAAAAAGACCCCTGACTCCGGAATCGGGATCCGTCTGATGCACGACGTCGAATCGCTGTACATACGCGAGGAACTGATCGGTTCCTGCTGGTGGTACAAAACCTTTGCCCGTAAACAACGTGAAAGATCATTTTCAACTGGCAGACAGCGTGGCCTAATAAAGGAAAATTAAGGCAAGCTAGTGAGCAAACCTTTGAGCACAATACATACCTGCGAGACCACTTTTCGGCCAATGGAAGTCTGCGTCTGCGT
>JARJLF010002541.1:0-35269 GCA_029378395.1 Mycena leptocephala | reverse complement strand
GATCTAATCCAATTTTTCAGGTATGAACCACAGTCTCTGCTTTAACCCATAGTTTTTTTTCCTCGGAAACCCCATAAGTAACTCTTTGGTAACCCACTAGTTCTGTACTTATAGAGTCGATATATGTGGTACGTAATGGATAGTGGAGAAGGAACTCAACCGTGAGCTGCTTTTTTTGAAAATCCACTTGATTGTTTCTTCATTTTGGGCCACTGGCTCGGGTGTTATTTCCAAGACTCGAGTACGGTCTTACCTACTGAAACAAAATAATTATTTTACATCATGTAGTCCTCCGCCTTGGGTTCATCTCCGACGCGGTTGAATCTGGGCCTGGAGCTCCTCACCGTGATATTCCACTGAAGAATTCCTGGTACCAGTTGGGAACCAGGTCTCAAACACGAATGGTCCAAAACGCCATCAGACACATCAATACCATAAAAAACTAAAATAAAAAACTAAAGAATGTTGTTAAATCCGTTTATGGCAGGCCGTGCATAATAAATAATCTGTTTACAGCCGATGTCAGTACCGAGGGCGCGGATCGAAAAATTTATGTTTTGGGATGTTTCCAAAGAATTCCCTATATCTCTGTCAGTTCTTCACCGATTCACATGAAAACTAAGTAGATCTACTCAGCTAATTCATGCACAATTAGTGATAGAGAGGAACTTGCGAAAATATTATGTATTAGGTAATTTCTGTTTTGGGGCTGTTTTTGCACTGAATATTGTCTAGCATGGTGAGAACATTTTCCAGTGACCTAGAATTTTGGGAGGGACAACGTGTATATGTTATGAAACAAGTGATAGAGCCAGAACTATATGAAATGTCCAGATGAATGTGATCTTGGCATTATCTCTGAAAGCCAAAAACTGCCAAATGTTTTCACTGGAGCTAGAAGGACTGCAACTAAATTATCCTCACTTCTGGCTCCATCACACGTTTTCTCAGGTATGCATGTTGTCTCTCCCAAAATTCTAGGTCACTGGGACATGTTCTGCCCATCCTAGACGGTATTCAGTGCAAAAACAGCCCCAAAACAGAAATTACCTAATACATAATATTTTCGCAAGTTCCTCTCTATCACTAATTGTGCATGAATTAGCTGAGTAGATCTACTTAGTTTTTATGTGAATCGGTGCAGAACTGACAGAGATATAGGGAATTCTTTGGAAACATCCCAAAACAGAAATTTTTCGTTTCGCGCCCTCGGTACTGACATCGGCTGTAATAAATAAAATCCCTTTCTCTCCTGTCCGCGTAATAGTGCAGCCTGATTTGTCTCCCCTGTTGCGTCCCTAAATGCCAGACGCCGTTGAACCCCCATATATTTCTCCTAATATCGCCTGTAACAAAATATAATCCTTCTACTATCGCCCGTATTTTTCTGTCCAGACCTTGACACCCCGCACCGACAACCCATGTCTAATCATCCTACTCGTCCCACTATCATGGAGGTCGACGATATCGACCCTTTGGATATCAGGATGAACTCGCGCTTTTTAGACCCCCTCGGTCCTATACTCGAACGAATACCAGACGACGAGCGTACTGATATTACGTTTGAACATTATTCTAGTGAGTCTCTACGTTTCCACACAATTCGCCATCTTAACCATTACAGTGGATGTTGATGACCCTGTCGATTCCTTGAATGGACCACATGCCAGAGGTCCGTTCGCGCCTACATCGATCAAACAGTCTGTACGAATAGAAACTCACACGAATAATAGCATGGCCAGCTGTTCATTAATTCATTAAATCCAAAAGATATTCCTGCTGAAAGTGATGTTCCTCCCTTCAGTAGAAACCCACCAATCCTGCTAGTGGATATACAACCAAATTATCCTGTGTCCTGCCATCCATGGCTCAATGTGAGCTTGGTTGACGCGCTTCGCATCGACCAAGTGAACCTGAGCCAGTAGTCTCTGTTTTTGTGAATCTGGCTTTAAAAAAGAATAATATTTACATATCCTCTGGTATAGCAAGAGGTACCAAGGGTGCCCGGAGGGCCTTAGTATAGAATGAATGGTAAACAATACTGGGAAATAGTAAGTACATAATCCCCTCTTTAACAGCTGTCAACTGTGGGAATGGCCTTGTTCTCATGGCAACGCCACTGCCACCAACTGCCACGGCTGGGGACCGGTTAACTATTCACTGCTTTACTTTGCACCACCACCACCATGCAACCACCCATTTCCTACCTCCACATTCTCCCCGTCGAAATCTGGCTTGCATGCTGGATGCTTGCTTCTACTCGCCAACGCCGCCGCCTTTCATTGGTGTGCCGGCTCTTTCGATCTATCTGCTTCCCGCCTTTGATTGAGCGGCAAAGCGCTGACGTTGCGGCGTTGGTCGAAGGGCTCAACCGCAATAACTGGGTCGAGCGTATCCACCGCCTCCATCGCGTGGCAGTCCGCCTGGACAGATTGGCGGGAACGCCGCTCGTCCTGGCGGTTCGGAAATGGAAGATTAGCTCCGCGCCCCCGCTGCCACAACGCTGGACCACTCCCTTGTCACCAGACGCAACGAGGGCGGAGTGGCTCGCGCCGATGGCTCTGGAAGATTACTCGCATATCCGGCACATCGGGTCCTTCAATGCCATGCACGACAGAGTTCTCGCAGCGTTCCGCACCACCCTTGGGCTCTATCAGAATCTCACCGCGTTGAATATGCAGGGAATCATCATTGACCCGAGTCTCCGCCAAACTTTGGCATCGCTGTCGCGGTTGCAAGACCTCATTCTCGACGGGTGCGACATCACCCCGCCGAAGGGTATTGTCCTGAACCTCTGTCGCCTCACAATTTGCGCAACAAGACAACGTGACACCGGCTTTCGACGAAACGCTAGCGACGAGAGTTCATCCACTGAAAGTCGTCTCCAGCTCGTGTATCCAGACCGTCTCCTCGAGCTCAATCTGCACGCTGCAGTCCAATCCGCTTCAGCAATCGCTGGATTTGGAGACGTGATGTTGTCCAATCTCAGGCATTTAGGCCTACACGCTCTATTCAATGCAGATGTCCTCCTGGATCTCCTGAAGCGGTGTCCACGGCTCGAGTCACTAGTTATACCATCCATTTCCAGAAGTTCCGGGACACCTCTGCCCCAGTATCTTCCTCAGCACGTCGTGCCTCTTCTCCGAACTCTCACAGTGCCATGGGACATGGTTGGATTGTTGACATTGAATCGCCCAATCAGCGCAGTTACGGTGCTAAACCAGGATCCCAGCAACCTCGTCCCAATCGACCACATGAAAGGTGTCTTTACCGACATCTCGCACAGTTCCATCCCCATTCGATCCCTCGTCATTCCTTGTACTTCCTCGACAATCGAAACCCTGGCTTTCATCGCATCGATGTTCCCCACGCTCCCCGAACTATCGATGGATATCCCTGAGAAGGATGTAAATCGATGGGCGTCATTCAACTGCGGCTTTCAACCTGGCGAGGACCTCCACGAAGACACGCGCTCCCCCGAGCTCAACGATGAGGAGGCCTTCGATAACCTCCCCGCCGAGGTACTCTCAGACTCGGAAGAGCATCCTCTGCCCGTGCGTCGAGCAAAACCCGCCCAAACACCTTTAGCCGCAGTTTCCCTGTGGGCGGATCCCCCGAACCTCCTGAATCGAGCTGCAAGTCTGAGCACTCGTGTACTTATCGAATAATGCTGACTTTCTCCTTCCAGTGCACGCCCAAACAAGCCCCACCACTCCCGGCGATTCCTTCCGGGACCTACTCTGTAAGAATCATCCATGATATGTATGCAGTGAGCAACGTTTATGCCAACCCCTTTCAGGATTTTCTCCGCCGGATCTCCCTCGGCCTCGTCGAGTTCCCGCCAAACATAACCCTGCTTCAGATTCGGCCGCCCAAAGGAGCAAGTCGCCCCTCTAGAGACCGAAGGGCTGCTGCTATTGCGGCGCTCAGTCGGCAGTATCTCAGACTGCGTGAAGTCACTCTGGGGCCCTCTGTCTGGCAGATTCCCTTGCCTGATTCGTACGAGTTGTTGGGTAGTTCTAAATAAGTAGGCTCAGGTAGAGACGCTGCACTGGCACATTCTAAGTTGATCGATGGATTGATTTCGTACCACATTTATTTTCTGTTTGTCTCCTAACCCTTCGCTAGGCTGTCACAATTGCACTGAAGGATCGAGTATGCATGACACCATGGATCCTTGAACAGTCTGAGAGAAAAGAGTTCATAGAAGCATATAAAATTGCGTGGTGGACAAGTTTTCTGTTTTGAATTCCGGAAGGATTTTGTGAGTTTTTGACCCTATACGCCAGGTGCCCCCCCCCTTTTTTTTTTTGCCTTTTCGGGACATGTCAAGATTTTCAACAAACGCGTTGTTCATTCGACGCGTCATGCGAGCACATGTTTGATTACAGCTAATGCAGCGCGATACAACGAATTACAGACACGAGACAATACATGCATTAGAGACACGCAAAGAGTCAAAAAGGGCTTGCAAGACAAGTTTGAATACCCGCGAGGTCGAGCATGCACATTGTGAACACGTCATTTTTCAGAGTCCGCAGTCTAACGGTGGGATTGCGTCGACATCCGGAGCGATATAGTGAGCACGCGTTGATCAAAATATTCAATAACGCGTCATGTCATTCGCGTGGTTGCTATACAGAGTGCGATATACGGCAAATTACAGACACAATGCAACAAACTAAGGGCCCGCATCGCGGTACTCCATTTGCAGCATCCTGAAAGATCAAAAATATGCGTGGGGAGCTGCTCCCCGAGCAGACGCATCAGGGCGGTCCCCCTGGTAGCGGCTCAGCGGAAGCTCATGTTGCTCATCCATGGGGTCCTTGGGAATGTCGTCGTGCAAACTCTCCCAGAGCATGATGAAATCAGCAGACGGGTGTCCATCCACCAAGCGGAACACATGCCAAAAGGTGTCGAGCAGCATGTGGACCAACAGTCACGACTCCTCACGTCCGCTATTTGAGTTCCTTCAGCATGTTCCAGTAGCAACTAACAAAGCATTAGTGAAAGTCGGTTTTTCAACAGATATAAACTCGGTTTTGGCGGACAAGCCAGCCTCGAATGTCATCCACAGAATACGGACCAGATAGGCAGTGCCTGTGGATTGCTTGCCTCACGCCGGGGTAATTTTGATTGTGTAGGGATTGCAAAGAATTTTTGATTTTGATTTGGTTCCTGTCTTGCTCTGAGCAAGCAAGTCCTGCCATATGAGCGTGTAACATAGATACCGCAGCCCCAAAGAGTTCTAATTCAGAACTGCGTTTCTGGAAAAAGTGTCACGGATTCAAGACCGATGCATACCAATACCACAGTACGAGATTCGTTTGGATGTCCCAGCAATATCAACCAAGCACGTTACATGATGATTCGGGTTATGCGCCGCGTCCAGCCCGCAGGATTTATTTCTCCTCGATTATTATTCACTTTTACGGTCTTTCTTTTTTACACGCACCACTCCCCTTCCCTATCGCTCCCTCTCTCGCAAAAATGCGTTTATTACATTCTACTCTGTCGCGCGCGTGCGAATTTCACCCACACATTGAATTCGCGCCTGGCCCAGCCCCCTCGATTATTCTCCACCTTTAGTTTTACACACACACACTCTCTCTCTCTCTCTTTCCATACCTCTCTCGACAACGTGAGTATATTGCATTCTACCCTGGCTCCCGCACACCTACGGCTATGCTCTCAATCCACGTCTCTATCACACTATCTATACCCTCATTTCACTATCGCCTCCTTATCTTTTCTCCCTAAAATCGACCAGCCACCGACCCTCTTCAAGAATCCGCACCCCAGGCATTTAGCCCTTCCACACCGTCGCACCAGCGCCTGGGTCCCCGCGAGTCGACAGAGCGACAGGCCATCGCAGCGGTAGCGGCTGCCAGCCCATACACAGTCGTACGCCGTTGTATGATATATAGCCGTGGCGGCGCGTGCCACGCGTCGAGCGATGGATGGTAAGGACGACGACGAGGAGGAGGTAGGATGACGCAGCAGTCCCGTTGAGGAAACACTTTCCATGGTTTCGAATCTGCAGTAGATGGTGGTTGGACTCGATGTAAGGGAGTAATGTAATATTCATGCACCAGAATCCTCAATGCCGGTGTTCACACTACTCATATCCTGCACCCCTCCCAGTTAATTCAATGAGCCAATACGGAGATTAAGTGCGGGACATCGGTTGCAGCCTCGACTGGTCGTCTACGGTACGCTGACCTGACGGCTGGATATGGCTGCATTGAGCAGTTGGACGGTAATAGGGCACCACCAGTAGGCTGGAAGCTACTGTGGAATGCGACCAGAGGGCTCGGGAGAGGGTCAGATACATGGAAAGAAGAAAGAAATGGAAAATGGAAGCTGCTGATTCAAATCAAAGCTGGGATTTGTTGGCAACCGTACTGCTGTCCGTTTTTGACGGGCTGTAACCGCAACTACTATGCCGAGACGCTCTCAATTGGTCTCTCTTGCATCTAGCCTTGGACTATCTGCATGAGGTCATCAGATCCAGAACGTCCGGACTATGGGATACTCGCGGTATATTTAGGATCCTGTTACCCATCTCCGCCTTTGGTGAAATCGTGGGAACCCATCTGACATCCGAGTAGGTCTTTGGTCGGCCCTAGCAACTTGACCCCACACGCCCGATGCCTTCCAAAAAGCACCGCAAAGGCTCAAAGCCGATGCCTCGTACTCTCCCCGCACAATGCTCAACGCTTCTGGACGACGAGGTGACCCGCTGCCCGGCGACTCCGACCCATGGAAATCCAATCGAGCGCTGCCGCGTACACCATGAGCAGTACCAGACCATGACCAAACGGTACAAGCAAGCCCAGAAATTCGTCGACGAAACACTTGGCGGCGCTTTGATCCCAACCAAAGAGGAGATATTGGGTTATACTTCCGGTCCCACTGTTTTGGAAAAAGCTCGCTTGATGAAGAAATATGTGAATGCCATCCGTGAGGAACGTACGGGGCGGGAGATGACAGTGGGGGTGGAACTCAGAGATGCTCTAGAGGCCCGAGCACTGGCTCTCCATCTGACAAACGACCCGGCGAAGGATTGGATGCACGAGTTCCAAGCTAGTTCCCCGGACCCCGGGGAAGACAGTAGCCTCGACCGTATCAGCTCCTACCTACGCCTCAGCGAGACAAAGTGGAAGAACGAGGCGGCTGTAAACGCGGAGGATGATCTTATTGCATTGAAGTTGAGATTGTAAGTTTTCTTCCGGTCGTCGTGAAGTATATTTCAAGCTGTTGGCGGTGTTCCTTGACCCCGACAATTTCTGGCCCGAGATCGATCGTTTTACCAATCAACCGCCCCGACCCGACACCGAAGAAACACGAAAGCTCAGAAAGATTATCGATAACGCATATGGGCAATACTTTCGACGAATCGTATTTCATGACCCTCATCTGTTTGTCATGGCTTTGGATAAGGTTTCCTTCAAGGACTTGGTGATGGACGATGCCTTCGGTTGGGACCACGTGCAATCAATTATCCGAATGTTGGGACAACGACTAGGCTTTGGGTTGACTTGGTGGAAGGATTCGTTGATGGAGGCAATATTTATCAAGGATAGTGCGGAAGCTAGCGCTAATATGGGGAGTCTCGGTGAGCTTTATTTGATGCTGACAGAGAGCAGTCCAGCTCTTGCTTATCCTACCACCAGAGAATCGTTTCAAGGTTTTGGGCGGCTGGATTTACAACAATTCACGAGATGCACCCGCTCCCAATAAGGTGTGGTGGGTAGGTCGGGCAGTTTTTGTTCCAGAACTACTCTGACCAATAGTCCAGATGCTCTTGACTTCGGAGGAAAAACAGAAAGCTATCGAAAATCGTTATGTCCGTCTTTGCTGCAATTTTGACGAGTTGCATCTCTTCCTCACGATGAGCGCACTGGCATTTGTAATGCCGGCGCCTTCCTTCTGCACAACTGGAAATCAGGAAAACCCGTCGTGGGACTCGACAGCGACAAGGAACCATCTTAGCATTTGTGGAGTCATTGTCACGGGAATGCTCAACGGCAGCGACCAAATGGCCAAACGTCTTGGCCCAATTCCCAGTTTGATTCCAGCCAAGCAGCCGGGCTGCGTCACGTGGGTCGAGATAGAAGTGCGGGCTTATATTTTCGGCGCCATTCGTGACGAGCCGGACAACTTTACAACCGCATTCTTGAAAGAGCTCCGCGCTCGACCAGACCTCTTTTCCGTCGTCACGCGCTCCGATACAGATCCGCCGCGCAAACTCGAAATTTTTGGAGGGGTGACTGATCAGGTCCGGTTGCGGAAATTCGAGGCGCCCCGCCAATCAGTTCACCATCGACCCACAGGGAGCGGTAATTGGGAGGTTCAGCGGTCCGCCTTCAACGTCTTGTATGGCGGCGGAGCGGATCCATACAAAAAAACGGCTGGATACCTGTCGGGCGAATTTAAGACCGGAACTGACTCAAAAGGCCGCGGTACTCGCCCATTCTTCTTTCACAAACGATTTCCTATCAAATACTTTCTCATCTTGGATGCCTCCGCTACTGCGAATGTCCACGATCTCGCGAGGCAGGTGGCCTGGGCAGCTTTCCGGGCGCACGGTCTTGTCCAGGGGGATTATGATGAGCGAAAGTACGACAAGGCATCCGACGTGCTCTTCATAAAGAGTGCCAGGGAACGCCTGTCGTTCTTGCCTGAAGGTGGTTATGCTGTCGGGAATTTAGCATCGCCAAATTAACGATGCAATATGGATGTAAGCTTTTCATACCCACTGTTCTTCTGTCTTCGAGTTTACGAGAAGTGGTCCTGTCCCCATGTAACCAATTGAATATTTTTGTATGCCGTACCAAGTCTCTGATCTGTCTGCGTGACGAAAACTTCAGACGTACAGCGCAAAGAAGGCATCAAAGAAGAGTCAGCCAGTCATCCAAGACCGTCACGGAGCAGCAGGGCCACGAAGCCCCTTGGCGTTCAGATAATTGGCAATGGTGACATGCGCTTCCGTGATTGACTTGTCTTCTGTAATGTCCAACTGCACCGGCACGACGGTGGACGCGGGATGGATATCGGATGCAAAGCCCGCTAGGGCCTCTTCAGCCGCGGTTATTTTGCGCGAACCTTTACAGCGTTGACTCCAGTTTAAAATGCTCATCTTCCTTTTATGTCTGGACTCATACATAAACACAAGAACTTTGGGAGTCGCTGCAACTTGAAGTTGGTGAACATTGTGCCCCCAAGCCTGGGATTTTTTGTTCGTACGACACCAGATTAGAGAGTTTAAACCGTGATAATGGAGTTCCCTTGTACCTTGGTTCGCCCCGACACAAGAATGATGTGAATCTTAGGCTGAGGCATCGTCGATAAAAGGCGATGGATGGGAACAGAAGCAGACGGTGGGTCCGTCGGATGTCCGCGTTGAAAAACCGGCCCTATTAATAAAGCAATGAACAAACTTGAACACGGTCACGTTCAAGTGTGAGGTCAGGTTAGTGAGTCAGTTGCTTATCCGGCACCTCGTACACCACAAAAAAATGACAGGACTGCGTACGAATGGTATCTCGTAACCCACTGATCCTCTGGTCCACAAAACACAACAGGACCCACAAATGGAGTTGAACTGACCTAAAATCTACTTTTGGGCCTCCCAACATCGACACAGGCAATAATCGCGTCCTCTGCACCTCCAGGTAGGGGACAGAATCAGAGCAGGATGTATTCGAGTGCGAAGTCCCAGTGCTCAACTTTCACTACTAAGTCGACTGGGAACCAGTCATACGGAAAGAGCGCAGGATGGCTACAAGCTGGCCCCACGACCATGGCAAGAGGGCGTCCGACTCGAACTAATTATTATGGGACTCGGGGGATTGGACGGTTGAATTGACCCCACAGATCGGCTCATCATGGAATCATAACTGCCTAAACAATGGACAAGGCGGGATAAGGGGACCTTTACACGATACCAAAGAAACATTGGACATGCGGTTTATTGCCGCAAAGACGTGTCTGCTGACAGGATCATACTCGGAATAGCACCATAGAGCTTCTGCTGTAGCCAGTCCTTTTATTGGTCAGGATACGTGGGAGTGGGAGGGCATATACTTGGATGTTCTCATTTAGAAGCGCATACAAGTCGTACGCTGAAACATTTGCGGTAGCCGATCCCAAAGACCCTGCCTGTCGGTTTGGCACCGAGCACTGGCCGCTTTCATGCACGCATCACACACCTCCATAAATTTCGTTTCAGTCAAGACCTCGTGGCTGGTCTCAAGTGGCGCTCTCATCGACACCTTCTATAGATTGTCACGGGCGATGTGATGGCGAGTGAGGCTGCATGCCTCCCAGTGAGATATGCCGACGGAGGGGCCAGAAAGGAAAACGATGCTTGTGGGGAAGTATTCCGTCTGCTGCGAGTAGCCTACAAGGCACGCCGCCCGAAAATGTCAAAAACCCTGTAAAGGACCCAGTTGTTTTTTTGTTATGAAAATCGTGTAGATGCCTTTAGCTCTTCGCCATCGTCTTCCATCAGCGGCACTTCAGAAGCTCACCCACAGCAATGGCTGGATGGGTGGATCGACGTGCCTGGTTATTTCAATGAGCAGCTCGTGGTTTCCTACTAAAGTCAGCATCATGCCAAGTAAATGCAGTGCGCATTTCTGACAGCCTCGAGTGCGTATGGGAAATATTCTGCCGGTCTGACGCAGTGGCACAGGCAAGCACCACGTCCGTGACGTGCAGGCGCGGCCGTTGTGGAAACCAAGGCCCAAAACGCAAATACGGACGGGATGCCGGTAACGTTGGGAATTTTTTATCTGCGCAGTCTCGTCTGACATGAGGACAGATGACATGCGGATAAGGGCCTTGTATTCTTGGTACCGGTTAGGAACCAGGTCTCAAACGCGAATTGTAAAAAATGCCATCAGACACATCAATGACATAAAAAATTAAAATAAAGAACTAAATAATGAGAATAAATCCTAGGAAGGCAGTGCACCAGAGCGCGCTGAATTAATTAAAATACCCTTCTTTCCTCTTTCTCCTGTCCACGTAATAGTCCAGCCTGAGTGTTCCGCCTGTGCCTTCCCTTGTCTGCGCACCCTAAACACCGATGGCTGTCACTCCTCAATACCACCTGTATATTTCTGTTTTGACCTTGTCCACTTGCGATCCCACTCTGCGCGCATCTTACGGGCAGTTGTCAAATTACGACTTCCTGCTCCGTGCAATTCCATCGCCATTGATTCGCCAAAGACGGTACGAATCCTCGCTGTGTTCATTTTCAATGTTCTGGCTCTTTACCAGGAGTTCCCGCGCTTCTTCCCAGTTGTCCTCAAAAACCCGTGACCTCGCGCCCGTCTTCTAAGCTTTTTCGTGCGATGGGTAGGTACATTCATGTACTTGCGCTGCCACAGCGACTGGGCTGTTGACGACTGTAGCATACATAGTATGCGTGTATGTTGGTACGGTACCTGCTTGTTCCTTATAGGGACCTCTGCAATAATATATCCTCCTCCTCCTCCTCCGGAGCACAAACCTACAGATATGCCCTTTCAACAATCTTACAGGCTTGAAGTTACAGTGAGCCTAGTATCTATCCACTCGATGACTGGTCATACCCCTTACCCTTTACAGTGGATGTTGATGATTCCGTTGATTCTTTGGGTGGAGTACAACCTACAAGTCTGTCCAGCAACTTCAGCTATTTATCCTGATTTTATGCTACTGACCTCTTATCTCTGGAAGTTCATCCTGGTATGTAGGTCCTTGGATTACAAGTTACTTAACGGTTCAGCACCCAGAAGCAGTCAGGATTTTTCTCCAATTTCACGGACTCCAGCTCCAATCTCTCTGATTCCGCCTATGCACTGCATGGGCCTCCTGCATTGTGTATCAACTTTGCTGCTGCTAATGGCGTGGACACCTAATCCGCCGTGTTCCAGGCACCTGTTCCAACAGACAATTTTACCCGTGTCTTGCTCTTCTTGTCTATATTGTTTTATATCTTGTAGCCTGTATGGACCGTACCCCTGATGCCAGGGCTGCCTCTTCATCGTGTGCTCCGTTTGGGTTTAATTCCTTGTCTCATCCATGGCTCTGCACCGTGTCCACCGTGCATTTTTCACCATAACGAGCCTCTTGCACGGGCCCCTCTGTTCAGAGTAGTTGTTGGTCTGCCTGCTATCATAATGAAAGACTGGTTGACGTGGTATGATTATGTTGGAGTATGATCTGACAATACTATTCCGTGCTCATACGTGAGCATAACTTGTCATGATATAGCCAAGTTCTTGTTTCTGTGTCTGTTCCAAATAAAATACACATCACACTGGCATCAAGTCCATTATCCCTGGCTCAACGTGAGCTTGGTAGATGCGAACACGTCGAGCAATGGAACCTGAGCCCGCAGTCGCTGTTTTCGCGGATCTACCTTATCTGCCTTTCTTATATCTAGGAATTTGTATCCTGGGTATTGCAAGAGGTACCAGGGGTGCCCGGAGGGCCTTTGTATTGACAATGTAGGGTTGATTTCGAACGTGTTTGGCCGGATTTGGTCCGAGGATGAGACGCGACGTGACACGTGAGCTTAGGTGACGGCATCTGCTCTTCGCTGCAAACTCCCCCATATATATATTAATTGGAATTTGGGTGTCGTCTTTGATTGGGTATCTAGTACGCGCCCTGCTCGATATCAAGATGCTTGCACGCGACCTGGGACCACCGCGATGGTCCGTCCCTCAAAGGCCGGCTCCCCTTCCTAACGACGTTCCGCACCACACGCTGCAGCCCAACTGCAGCCCAGGACTGCCACTGCCAGCTCTGCGGGCAGGTGCAGGCTCGTGGTCCTCGATTCCAATCGCGACGAGCAGTCCGCCTCTACGTGGGATGTGGCACACCCGCACTCCGCCCTGCTACTTCCGCCTCCCATTGCATCGAGCTTCATCCCCGTTCCAATCTGTGCTCATTCATTCGTCGCCCGGCCTCCTAATCCATCATCGCCGCCCTCCCCTGTATCTCTTCTCTCGACGGCACAATTCACGGCACAATTCAACGTCGCACCCACAGCCCAGCAATGCTCTACATCGCGCACTATCGCGCTTTACTTTGACCTGCTCCTACTCTGCGTCTCCACGTTAGTCTCCCTCCTTCTTTGTCATCCTTCTATCCTGCTCCCCCTTTTTTGAGATTCCTTATGCGCCAGCAGGCTTTCAACGCTACTCAATGATTACCGGAGCATGCCACCTGTGTCCAAGGCCTCAGGTGCGTAGATCCTTATCGGTTCTCCGAATCCGACGGCTAATTGACTCATCCCTCTTCACGTCTCATGCACCCCTCTCCTTGATTCCCCTTCCCCGCATTCAAACTACAATGCGCGCGCCGCCCGCTAGCCCTATCACCTCCCCCAAATCCCACATTCTGCACTTAAGCCCTACTATTTCACAAATCGAACGCCTTTGACTCCAATCACTCGACCACCACTCTCGCGCAGCCGAGGATTCATTCGGGACAGGAAGATGCCATGGGTAGAGGTACCGCTGCACGAATTGAGGTGCGACTTTATCCTTATGCAAAATTTCCCAAAATATCCACTAGTCCCTACTGCCCCCCGTTCTCCTCGGCCGCCGGCACCACATCCCTTGTAAATCGCAACCTCAACAACGCGCACTGCCGCTCTTCATCAAAAGTCGGGCACGCTTCCTTCTCCCCATCCCCCAGCGCACACTTATGGCAGCTAAGGACGACTACAGCGTCCCATTCGGGGCGTCTCCGTCTTTGGCTCCCAAGTTGCGCATTTCTCAGTCATTCTCATCTCATCTACACTCGTTCTTCTCTTCCCTGCTGGTGCGACAACCTGGGGTCTCTCTCGCATCACTATTCTGACTCCCTTAACCATCCTTTATCATTCTCGCGGGAGTCCCAACTCGTGCGCCGCCAACATATAACCCCCTTCGGCCCGCACGTTGTCGTATCGGTTGAACTACTCACCCTGCGATCGTACGTCTCCATCTGCCTCAGGTTCGTATCTTTCATCGTCGTCCGCCAGCGCATGCCTCCTTATCTTCTAAATCTCCTGCCCAATTATCGCACCACACATGCGTATATAGTGCCGATCGATCTGTTTTGCACTTTCATGTATTTCTCCACGTTGAGAGTTCATGCTGACAATCATTTTCAAGGCTCTTGCGTAGGCACCTGACCATTCATTCCGCCATCAACACCTCCAAACAGTCGGTAATGGTTCTTTCTCAATTTATTGTACGATTACCATCCATGTATGTATCTTACCTGCGCCGTGCCCTCGGATAACCTTTCAACAGGACCCGTACATTCCATGGCTGAGTATGTCCATCCGCGCATCGTTATGATGTACGCTTATGCTCTCGAGTGCGAATACACTGCGTTCTGCCCAAAAGATTGAAATCAAGTCGGGCAAAAGTCGGGACTCTGTTTGCCGCGGCAAAACACACGTGATCGTGTTGACCATTTCCCACGTCCTTGACTTCTTCGACCAACGACAATGGTGGATCACCCCGAGACATGGTGGAAAGACGCTGCGATCTACCAAATCTACCCTATATCTTTCTTTGATTCAAATGGCGACGGAATCGGCGACCTCAATGGCATTGCTAGCAAATTGGACTACTTGAAAGATCTCGGCGTCGATGTGCTCTGGCTCTCGCCGATTTACAGATCGCCTTTGGCCGATATGGGCTACGATATGTGGCGATGTCCTGGTACTTTTGAGCTTGTACTCATGCCTTTCCCTCAGCTCGGATTATCGCAACATCGATCCAAGGTATGGCACCTTGGAGGACTGGGACGGACTTCTCGCTGGCGTCCATGCGCGCGGCATGAAGCTCATGTACGTCCTTAACCTATTTGACCCGTGTTCTTGCCTTTAAGTCTGCGCTTATCAGGATGGATCTGGTCGTAAACCACACGTCCGATGAGGTATGGCTGATTTCATTCCTCATCGCACGATCAACTAATCAGCCCAAGCATGAATGGTTCATCGAAAGTAAATCCTCCAAAACAAGTTCCAAACGCGACTGGTACATCTGGCGTCCTCCGAGATATGATGAAGCCGGGAATCGTCATCCGCCGAATAATTGGAAATCCGTTTTCCAAGGTACCTATATTTTCGGCTCTGCCATCCAATATTTAGCACCTCACCTAGGCTCTGTCTGGGAATATGACAGCAAGACCAACGAATATTATCTCCATTTGTACCTGTCGAAACAGCCAGACCTGAACTGGGAGAATCCTGAAGTCCGACAAGCTGTTTGGGACCTCATGACCTTCTGGATCGATCGCGGGTGTGACGGCTTCCGTGTGCGTCTTGAACTTTGTCTTATCTGTTCTCTTTGTCGTTGCGCTAATGTAGCTCTATTCAGATGGATGTCATCAACCTTATTTCCAAGGTCGATGGCCTACCCGATGCACCAGTGACTATTCCTGGGGATGAATATCAAGATGCAAGTCCTTTCTTCGCAAATGGGTATCTTTTTTTCTACTCTTTGCTCGGAAAGAGACTGATTACTCGCAGCCCTCATGTACACGAATATATTCAAGAAATGAACCTTAAAGTCCTCTCCAGTGCGTATCATCACAGTGACGGATATATTCTTATCAACTCTACTCCCACAGAGCACGACTTGATCACCGTCGGCGAAACACCCTTCACACACTCCGCCGCAGAGCTCACGAAATACGTGCTCCCCGCCAACAAGGAGCTCAACATGGTATTCCAATTCGAGCTCATCGACCTAGACTCCCCGCGCACCGCACAGCGCACGCCGTTCATCCACCGCCCTTGGAAGCTCTCCGAATTCAAGGAGATCGTCACACGATGGCAGAGATTCGAACGCGACGCAGGGTTTTGGAACGCGTGCGTGCTACCCACGAACGCGAGACACAAATCCTCTGACTGGCTCGTCCAGCGTGTTTATCGAGAACCACGACCAGGCAAGATCTACCTCTCGGTGGGGCAATGATTCGGAGGAATGGCGGGCCGTCTCGGCGAAGCTGCTCGCGGTGCTGGAGGTGACTCTTGGCGGGACGCAGTATGTCTTCCAAGGGGAAGAGCTAGGTCTCAAGAACTTCCCGCGCACGTGGGGAATAGAAGAATATAAGGATGTCGCGTCCCAAAATTGGTATCATGAGTACGTGGTTTTTCTCTCTCTTACGAACCGCAAGGCGATCATGCCCGCAGAATATTGGAGAAGCGCAAGCGCGAGTCAGGCAAGGACGAGGTTGATATGAACGATATCCTCGATGGTTTATCGAAGAAGGCCCGGGACCATGGGCGCTTGCCGATGCAGGTAATCCGCAGAGGTGCTTCAAGTTGTGCCATATTAATACGATCTTCCATTCACAGTGGAATTCAAGTGCCCATGCAGGGTTCACCACTGGAACGCCCTGGATGCGCGTGAACGAAGATTACGAAACCTGGAACGCGGCCTCCCAGGTGGACGACGAACGGAGTGTCCGTGCCTTCTGGAAACGAGCCCTTCAACTCCGCAAGGACCACAAGGTCTTGGTACGTACACTATATATTTGTTTGTCAAGTCGTATTCAAACTAACTCTCTCACGACCTAGATTTACGGCGACTTCACCATCCTCGCGCCGGAGAACGAAGAGGTTTTTGCATACACACGCTCGTACAAGAATGCGCGCGCGCTGATTGTGTTGAACTTCACTTCTCGACAAGTCACTTTTGCTCTCCCCCAGGGCGAGGACTGGTCCAAACTCGGGCTTGCGTTTGGGAATTATACTGAGATCCCCCATGGTCAGATGAGTGAAGTAGAGCTGAAGGCGTATGAAGGGAGAGTGTATCTTGGGAGTTAAATTTCGGAATGCCTGAAGGTTTTACGCCTCCTGAATCTCAACTAGGACTTTGGACGAGGCTCCTATCTTTCGATCCGCATTAGAAACCGGTTTGGCCATGCACTCGTTGGTATAGTCCTGTGCGTTCGTCGTTACAGCTGTACGATCCCAGAATGCTTCGTTCGCTTCCCGTAATGGGTCCGTACTTCAACAGCTTGATTTCGGTAGGTATACACTAACTTTTCCCTGTTCAAGACATCGAGAGAGCTGCACGAGGTCCGGACCTAGTGGCCACATGAACATGCGGCAGCAACGAAAAACTTAAATCTAAGACGAATTTCGGAGAAAATGACATAATTAGAAGAAAATCGGGGATAAATACTCCGTTGTTACTCCAATATCAGCCGGTAGAAGTTTTTATCCACCCCATATCTATGTTAAATGCCGAGAGCATCGAACCATACTTCCGACCTGGCCTCGACGGTATTACCCTTGGGTTCACCTTCCCCCTATCGGTCCGTACGTGAATAGCGGAGCTGACGCATTACCTGTGGGCTAGAAAAGCGCATGCATGTCCGTGAGCAAGCATGAGACGTATAGGTGAACGAAATTACGCACGGCTACGACCCAGCCCATGAGGTTGAACACCGCGCCTTCGAAATGCGTGAGGGTCACATAGCTGAGATCGAAGTGGTCCTATGCCCAGAAGAGGTCTGCCGTTGCCAGGGCAGTGGGGAACGTGCTGTTGAGATCCGCGAGAACCGTACGGCAGTGCGCGGCGGCGGTGGTAGGCATGCAGAACATAATGTCGCGCCCATACCCGCGGTTCCTGTACGCACCCTGCATGGCAGCGAACGGGAGCGGAAGAGATGTGTTCGGTAGTGCGGGCGTGCTCGGGGGGGTTGGCATAGGCCACCTGTAATCCGGCTTGATATCTAGTGGAGGGGCGGAGACGACGTTAACCTTGGGGAGCAGATGGAAGCAGTCAAATAGTATCAGTGCGCACCTGGAATCCCAATCCATTGGATCGAGGCCAAAAATTTCGTTGATAATGCGAAATTTGATCACTTCTTTCATCACTTCACCAAAGTTGTCGTTGGTGAGTACCGCGATGCCAACGCCGTCGGCCGAGAAGCACGTTATCTGAGAATGGAACCCTGGTTGACGGTCAAATAAGTGGAGTGTTTCTTGAGATTGAGGTGTAAACCAACCAGGGACATCGCTATGTTGCAAAATATTGACTGATTAATTGGCAAGATTGCAATGCGCGACCTGCTCACCTCTATCATAACTGTACTATTACGCCCAATAGGTCTGGATTTGCACAACGGGTCTGGATTTCTTTTTTTTTCGCTTTTACCTTTCGTTCTATCCCTCCGTTTTTCTTCGGAATAGACTTTCATATATGTTTTCCATTAGCCTTGAAGTTCACCAAACCATACGAGGGGAGGAGCCCATTGAAAACGACGCACCGTGTATCGATTTAATATGTTTTGTATGCCGGTGCCCGGCTACAGTAAGGGGGAGCTTGCGCAAATACAGAGTTCCTGATGAGTGGTGTGGACAGTGACAGATTGCATAATCTACATTCATTTCTAATTGCTGGATTGACTATGTGCGGGTTCGTTACAATGAATATTAGACCAGATTAAAGATCTTGTTCAACTCGTTGCCTTGCAGGTCAATTTCTTTTGCACTTTTTCTCGCCCTAGACTTTGATTCAACGTCGGCGATTACTTCATTCTTCTCCAGTATTTTTTTTACACAGTGAACTACATACATCTATTACTTTCCCTCCATACAATCATCACACCAACTTAATTTAGACGGCCGAGTGGAGGTCTTCGATCCACTTGCATTTTGAAGTCGAAAATAGGGGGCTTTTTCATGATCTTTCTCCGCCATTTATTGTGTTCAATCCTCTTGATAATTTTATGCACATGATGATGGACGAAATGTTGCTCATGCCTCACTGTGCACTCTGTAAGTGCCTGGGACTTGTGCTTGCAGGAAATTGAGGCGCCTCAAGCCCGTGGGAACATCATTGTCAGGCATGATGCTCATTTTCCTTTCGCACTGGCCGCCATGGATGAACTTGTATTGTCGAACTGACTGTAAATATACCACACGAAACAACCCACACTCTTCAAACACCTCAGAAGGCTTTCGGCTGCTGAAACCCTTCGGAACGTGGACCTGAACCCATAAAAGGCAATTGATGGTTACCCCGTGGGAGCATCACTGTCAAGCACTGTGCACCGCCACTAAGAAATCAGCCTCGGCCAGCAAAGAGGGGGAGCAAGCTCCCCCAATAAATAGAACGATCGCTTCCCATCAAAACGACTCGCGACTTTGACCGGGCTCGAAAAGTACCTTCCCGCAATCCAAAGCCTCCGATATCTTACCTCAACATACACAGGAACCTATATTTCGTATCCCGAAAGGAACTGGACCCAACGGGGTACAAGGCAAAGAGAAAAACACGAAATCCAGACCCATTGTGCAAATCCAGACCCATTGGGCGCAATAGTAGATTGCATGAGCGCAAAATTTCAACAAATCGCCAAAGGAACGTGGTGAGTACGCACCGTGGCCTCGGTACGACGATTGCACCTGCCCCCCGCCATATACGACGGGAGAAAGCTCTGGTGCGTCTCTTCACCGACAGAGCGATCTGAAAGCCCTCGATCTCGGCCTCGTGTTCATATCCCACCTGCGGAGGACATCTACATTGGACTACTGCGCGCTGCTGCGGTTGCTGACGATGTCAACAGCCCACGCCATCTCCGGTTCATCCTATTCAACTCTCAGATCCCGGGCTAACGTTGAGCAAGATTGGCTGTTCTGGCTCTGGGCCTCTGGCTATCTACCGTTGTTCGAGTCCATTGTTAAAGCCCAGATCTTCCTCTATCACCCCGCATCTAACGACGCATCCACTGCTGTAACTCTTACCCGCACACTATCAGGTGAAGGATTCAGGTGGCTGGTTTGACATCGGGCGCGCGCGCTACTGGAAAATCCAAGTCGGTCGCATTGGATTTGAGGCAGCTGCTGCGCGCAGACTTCTCGGGCTGGGAGACAAACAGCTATCGCAACGTTAATGTCACACATTTATTCCCGGGTACCAGCGGCTAGCCTCGAGATTAATTAGAGTCCTATGTTACCACGCAGCCAATCTCGCACAACGCTGCCTTTGCCCTTTACCTCCATCGGCCGGTCCGATAACCGTTTAACCTCTCGCGTTATGGCGAAACGCCGTATCACAGTCTCAATCTTAATCTATTCCTGGATTCCCGCGGCTCGGGTTTCGGTTTTACCTCCTGCGTTATTATAAAACAGTGGACTTGAAGTCTCAATCTTGCATTATCTATCCTACTCATCACAGTATCCAAAATTGAACATCCTTCCAAAATACAAAGGTGATCTCCTCAACGGCCACTATATCCCCATGCATTATTTACCAATACTCACCGAAACGACGAGTATTTGCCTCTGATCGCATGCCCTTTCTTACTTTGTAGCTCATCCTGCCGAGAGTCGTGAGCATTTCTGTTCAAGACCAAAATTTCAATGGCAATTTACATAATGGAGAAGCATTCGGCCGCGGTATCCTCACCGCTTCATTCAGTGTCCTCATCCTCCATCTTTTCTATCACCCTGGGAAAAACAGCAGCTTGGCATGCAAACGCCCCAAGTAATATCAAGTCCACCGTTCTCGAAATCGAGAGACCCGGCCGCGCATCATACCGCCCAATGACAGATGGCACATATTTCAATAATTGGAGCACCCCACAGATACATTGGAAAGCAGCATTTATTTTGTAGCTGCCACCATATGTTTTGGAGCGTTGGTTCAGCAAAAGTTGCGATAGCAAGCCCGTGAACCTCAGAGGATGGTGGAACCATGCAAAGGTCCAAGGAATGAGTTCGGAGAGTCGGAGTCCGTCGTTTGGACCACCAGGCGGATGGTTTGCGGCGAGAATGAGGTGGTCGAATGGAGAGAAGGAGTAATAGTTGAAGCTGATGTAGTCGACGGTAGCGAGTGAGAGACAGATCTGAGGGGCCGTTCAGTGACATTACACGATGGATTAGCAGACAACTCACACAGGCCTTTACTGCCCAACCGGTGCGCAAATCCAGCCGCTGGCTGGTCCTCTCCGCGTGGGTCGGACTGACTCGGCGCAGAGAAACCATCCATCGAGTTTTCCTCCGACTGAATGCCAGTCGTGTCGCGGTTTTCAACATGAAGAGTGGTTGGGGGACGTCCAACGCCACGGCGAGGGCGGCGAGCCATAGCCAGTGTAACCAATTTGCGCCGGGGACTTCTACTTTCACCTTTTCCGCAACCTTTGATGCTCTGGTGAGAATGAAGAGGATTCTGCTGAGCACCAGGAACACAGTGCCCGACACGCTAATGGATAGAGTGGATGTTCGGGTGTACCAGTAGCTCGTGTCGAGGAGGCCTTGAATCAGATATAAGAAAGTACTGCACACTGAAGTCAAGTTCAGTATTTGTACCGGTATGCCACTACTTACATGGAGGAATCAAGGAAGAAGCGACGACGGGGATGGGCGTCTTCGTAAAATCGATGCCCAACTAAACCATCTTTCAAAATTTATGAGCGCGTTGTTGTGCTTCCTTGTGAAACGGATACTCGCTCATCAGTTCGGCTCTGTCGTGTGCCATCGCTTTCTTATAATCGCTTTCGTTGTGCGGGACGCGTTCAGGCGGAACGAGCAAGGCACTGAAGAACTTCAGCGGACTGCGGCCGGAATAAGAAAGCTGCCAATCGATCTCAATAGAATCTCGGCAAGGGTAAGCCTCCAAAGTAACGGTACAGTGAAAAGGCGACGGACCGGGATCGGTTGAGGTCGAATTTTCCAACTGGGTGCAATTTTCTCGCGTGACAGGAACGGCAACGATGTCCTGCGCCTTATAAGCCGTTGGCTGAGAACTATATGAAAGCAAGCAACCTTTGGCCCAGCGGCAGAGGGTGCGTGACCCATATAGGGGGCATAGGCCCATTCTGTTTGGGATTCACCAGTATTTTCGTCCTTGGTTTGAAGTTCCAAGCGGGTTTCCCAGTTGCCATTGGCGAAGTAACTCCTATTGCACAATGCCAAAATTGTCATATTGTAGTCGCGTTGGCCGCACTGTTGATCGAAAGCGTCAATGGTTTGTCCAGAATAAAATCATAATGCACCGACGGAAGTGGATCGCAGCCTGTTGTGTTCTTTGTTGTATAATTCACGATTGAAGACGTGAGTTTCATCCACGACTTGGATTTGTGTCCTCAAGTATTATAAGTAAATGTCATTTGCCTCGCAATGCAAACACACCGTGTCACGACGAATGGATGACGCTTCAGAGTCGTCGAGGCATCCGTGCATTTACTGCCGACTTGATGGAATTCCAAAAGTGGCATCGAGATGCCAAACGAGTCCAAGGCTCTGTCTGCGACATTTGGCGGCCCTTTATCAATGGCACCAAGAGGAAATCTGGAGAGGGATTGAGATCAAGAACTTCTTATTGGCATGAAACTCACGGCCACGAACGAACGGAAGGGACTCGGAGCCACAGCGTTTCTGGTCGCCACGTAGAAAAATTCGTCACTTGGTCCAGAAGGGATGGTGATTTCGGAATCAGCACGAAAGATGCTCGCAGGTCGTTCTCAATCAGCAAATGACTCCGGCTGAGAATTCGGCTCAGTCATCGAATCTTCAGGACAAGAATAGGCTACTCACAACATGGCGAGAGGAAGCGTGTAGCGAATGGTGGCTGATTTGTGCTTATCCGCCAGTCGGAGTCCCCGAAATACGATATCAGAATATAGTGGGGTTTCTACGATTCTGTCTCTTCTCCGGCCTACTCTGTCGTCCGCATCAGAAACCCATATGCTCACAGCGATGTCGAACGATTGGTTGTCATCAACCAGAGGACGAACAACAGTTCCACGGTTCTCTACTTGCTCCAGTGTCTGGTTCTGGAAGATTCGTGAATGCGAAAACCGGGGAAGCGCAGCAGAGTCGAATTTTCTAAATCCGAAGAGATATGTATATGTCGCAAGGAGAAGTCCAAACAGGACAAAGCCGATACACAAGCAAAACTTGCAATACGAGCTCCGTTTCCTGGCGGGGACACCTGGATCGAGAGGGTGGTGGCCAGACATAACCGTAGGTACAGCGGTGAGTCACTGACTTGTGTGAGAACTTAGAAGTGCTGAGCACGTCTGAAGCCTTTAAACTCCGCTCTGGGATCTTTGGGCCCGAACATTCGGACAATTCTTTGAAAGACCGCGCAGCCCTGCCGGCCCCCAGCTACGCAATTGCGCAAGTTGCCCACTAATCGCCGCAAAAGAAGCTGCAGAAGCAAGCAAGTGGGAACCGGCACGAAGCGCCGGCGAGGCTGAGGCTCTAGGGTCCGCTGACAATTCCACTTTGAAGAAAATAATCAACTGTCAGTCAGAATGCCAGGCTGACTGTCAGAACTGACAGATGACAATTAACAATTACCCTTTCGGGAAATTCCACTCTCCTTAGTCCCCGCATCGTCATCTGTAACCAACAGTAAGCCCTTTAATCAGGGTGCCCTCAACATTACACGTCAACCACAAATACGTTGTCGGATCTGAATGTCTTCTTCTGGTTTTTCTTGCGCCCACGTTTCATGTTTGCTATCTTGGCCCTGAGGGAGTCAGATGATTTTTCAAGCTCCTTGTCGTCTTCTTCATCCATTTCCGCTGAGTCGGTGTCTGAATCGGACACATCAGAATCTTCCGCGCGCTTCTTCATCTTTGCATTTTCGATCACAGCCTGGTCAAGCCAGCGGAATGCGACTGTAGGACGACGTGGAAAGCGCTGTGGACCTTCTGCGCCCTGAAACAAACCGTTGTGAGTTCACTAGTGCTCGTAACATGAAAAAAGATGACTAACCGGAGCATGATATTTGTACCATTGGCCGACCATTATCATATCCAATAGACCCTCCAGTTTTTGGTTACCCCGCAGAGGGCTGTTGAACCAGGTGATCGTGGAATTGGTTCGCTCATCAGGCATTGAATTACAGCCAATGTCGGAACCGAAGGCGCGGTCAAAAAATTCCCAATTTGGGATGTTTCCGAAGAATTCCCCATAACTCAGTCAGTTCTTAACAGGTTGACATGAAACCTAGCTAGTTTTGCTAGGCTAATTCATGCCGAATCAGTGATAGAAAGAAACTTATGAAAATATCTCATATCGGATGATCTGTGATTTTGGGTTATTTTGGGGTTGAATGTGGTCTAGAGGGATCAGTACATGTTCAAATGGTCTAGTCTTTTGAGACAAATAACCTGAATACATTTAGAAAGATGTCATAGAGTCAGAATTTTAATTACGGCACTTGATGGCTTGTAATTACTTTGGGCCCTGGAATCCGTGAAGGGGGTCATTACGGCCAAACTGCTGTGCGCCCGTTATCTGAACAGAAGGGTGAAATCATTACGCCACGAGGCAGTGCGCATACATGCAGCTCGTAACGTCCGCACTGCTTCTTCAAAAAAAAAAAAAATTGGGGATGTTTAGAGTAAGGGCACTCAGTCTGCAGAAGCATTCCAAGATCCTCCATCTGGGTTGTGGTGTGGAATTTCACCACTGATGCCGTCGAGGGTGTCCATGTCGAAATTAGATGGCCTGCCTCTTCATTTTGCAAACCCCATCTGGACGGCAACAACGGGGAATCGTATGGGCTACGTTTTACTGGATCTTGACTGTGGCCTTACGGTACGGTAGTTTCTTGGTTTAGCTTCGCTGCGACCATTACTGTGTTCTGCAGCACAGTGAGGCCAGATTCTCTAACTTATCTCCCGTTTCATTGAAATTTGATGAAACGACAACTGACAAGTTTTCGTTTGTGCTTCTCTGGTTTTATCCCCGTGTTGTATCCCCCTTCCTCGCTCTTCTTTCCTACTCTCTTCTCGTGTTTCATCACCGCGGTCTGACCATCACCCAAACTTCAGTTTGACTAACACAGCATTTCAATTGACAGGTTCCGAGTCCATCCCCATACAATGCAGATGTTTCCCACTCTGCCTTCGACCTCCGATGCTGCGAGCTGTAGAATTTGCCCCAAATTTGGATGGTCAAGGGGAAATGAAGGTCCCCGTTTCGCCTTTTTCTTGAAGGATAGATGGCATTACGTCTCGAATGTCGAATTAGAATCTACCTACGTACCGGGCGCGTAGCAATCGTGTCGCATTATCAGCGACAGAAGATTTATAAGATGGGCAAGTAGTCTGCAGCGTTCTGAGACTCCCCTCACTCGGCGTTGAGACGGCGCAACACCAAATGCACGTCCTCTAGCTATTTTTGCGCTTATAAACACATCATTAAGAGGCGCAGGGTAGCTTCAGTGTTATACAAACATAGCTGTATACCTGGACTCTGTTAGGTGATATAAAGGAGAGTCAGAGCGAGCTCCGACTACTGACTGTAGTATTCAGAGCACAACTGTGGTGACGCCGCAGCGTGTTGTACTCTGAATACACTACCAAGGAGATATACCCATAAACACCTATGACCTATTCAAGGGATTTATTCCTATAAAAGCGACCCAGAGACTGCATAGATGAAGTGGCGAGACTTAACATGTTGCATGGTACATTAAACTGCGTAGGAGAGCTGCCGCGGTGAAAGGGTTGCTCGGTATCTACGACAGGTATACTAGTAAGCTCGAACCCAACGGACAGAATGCAGTAATACACTTATTCTGTAGAATAATGTATTAGACCACAACTATCAACTGAATACGTCTCCTTTCCTCCTTGTTGAACGTCTAGATGATGTCCGACGAGTTACAAGTCTTTAGGACACTTTAGAAAGGTCCAAGGAACACTGTTTAAGTTTTCCTGTTGCTGGTAGCTTTGTGGATTACTCTAAACCGAGCTTTTCCACAAAGTGCGCAAACTAGCAGAATTAAGATTCTTGGGTAAGAATGCTCTTTTCTACAAGTGGTTTTTAGATACAAGCTTCTCAGCTTTGCACACAGAACAACACTGGTTCTGGTAGCCAATAATCCAACAATCCCAATGACTCTGACAAGACCAATAACTCTGACAAGACCAATAGCTCTGACAAGACCAATATTCTGACGATCCCAAACTCAAATCCAACAGTGGACGTTAATCCAAAGGCAACAATCAAATCTTTAACAAACTCGAAACTTAAAACACAAACTCTAAGAGTATTGGTTTAAGAAGCAAGCCCCGAACTTGGACGACCTGAGACGAGACAGATACCGTTTAGGCACTGGCTCCAGCAGGGACTCCCGATTCAGTGCCGTACCGCTAAAACCCGTCCTCCTTATATACTGTACACTAAAACTCTTACACTATGGTGATTACACTACTGGGTATACATGTGTTAGTTCTGGTAGCTTAGTCGGGTATGCACGTGTCCGCGTTATGTATAGGATCTACTGATCTACCCCTACGTTTCTGATCGTTGCACGCCAACCTTTAATCCACCGCATGTTAACTTTGGATTATTGGTTTAAACGCGTCTTTGGTGTCCCCCGAACAGGACCTTCAGATTCAGAGAGCGTAGGACTCTAGCTTTCAATAGAGCCTCCAACCGTCCCAATCCGCCAAGTGGTTGCTGAGTTATATCACATTAAACGCAGATCTCAATTAGGAACCCCGATCGGGATTGATAACATTGATCGGTTTAGTAAGTGACCGGATTAACCGTTGCCGGTTAATCCGTCCCGAGCCGACCTCATCACATGACTCGTCGCGCCACGTCAATTACGCAAAGTCCCCACAACAATTGGCTAAACCCATGGTTTAACGTAGCCGTCTTTTGGTATGAGCCCTCAGAGTGGATGCTATTTTATATTCCCTGCCTTGTAGACCCCACTGTAGCCTAATCTCGAAGATTGACTAGTATATAATAAATCTGTTGGTTTAAGGAGCTAAACCAGTATTTGTGTTTCTGGTCAGTCATCCCTTTCGGACGGACTCGTTGTGGTCCTTTGTGGGTTAAGCCTATGGATAACCATTCGGGACTCATGTTACCCCTTAGATGTGCGTAGAACATAATAAAATCGCAAAATTGTGCCTATTTCACTAGTGTTCCATTTTCCGGCTTATCAGCGGTGCCACCGCGGCGCCTCTCTGCCAAAGACATAGTTGTGTTAACGGTTACATTATGGAGGAAAGCGGCTGCAGCCATGCCGCGGCGTCCCATAACTGTGTATAACCTACTGCGGAGCCTGCTAACAGGCCGCGGTCGAGCATAGACCCATTGTTACCCTAAGACAGGGAACTGCCAAAGCGATCGGACGATCACGTGGTGCCGCAGCGCGACGCGACCTGTCAAATCAAAGACACACAAGTCCTAATTCGGATTCTAACGATCAGATTCAGGCACTCCGGTACTTCGCGGGCCAAGCACTGTCCGCGGCCAGATCCACCAAAGACAAGCACGAGGAGGAATGTATTGAAAAGGCTGGGTTCAACCCCAGGCCGGCGTGGCATCGTACTGCGGGTGCGGAAGGCACCGCGGTATTGCCAATATACCAAATATAGACCGCGGGGGTCAAAACCGACGATCTCCTGGCACCAAGAGCATGCGGGATCGACGAAGAACCACGAGGGAACGAACCTACATGACCAAGCACCACATCTCAGTTACTATATCTAGTTTATCTCCTTTCATTTGTACTATTACTATAAAAGCAGCCTGTAGAACCCGCATACAGCCAGTTCATCACACTGTCTATCGGCGTGGGTGTCCTCAGGCATATTTTGCGGAGATTCATTTACTATCTCTGTTTGTAACTTGTCTATAAATTGAAGTTGGTTGTTGGCTCGAATTGTCAAGCAAGGGACTCATCAGTTAAGCTTGAAATGGTTAACCACCTGAGAATTGGTTGTGACTTGTCAGCTGCTTTGCCTTCACACTCGTCAGGGAGAGTCCTGTCATTAGCTGTTGGATCGATTAGTTGGACTTTGCAATCAACGCTTAAGCTGTTACTATAAAAGTGAAGGAAACATTCCTAAACGAGGACAAGTTTAGGTCTGCTGTACGGGAGAGTCCTGCAGTAAAGAGAATTGCCAAGGAAGAAACAGCTTGCCTCATTATAGCAATTGGAATTGGCCATTGCTGGGGATATTTTGTGAACACCAAGTACAAACTCTGCCCTGAAGTGATAGAGCTATCTTTATAGTCACTACCTTCTTGTATCCGTCTCATACAAACGTTCATCCAACGCCGCGGCGGAAAGATAACTGCTGTAATTTGCCAAGTGAAGTGCCGCGGGGACTTTGTTAGTGCCTCATAGTACTTGTTTCGTTGTTAACTGTACAATCCAAACCTGCTGGCCGCATACTACGGTCCGGACCCGAACTCACCTAAGGATTGCGCTAGTCTTTTGGGAGTGATAAGATATTGTTTGTGTGGTTTTAGTGTTGTTTCACAACACACTATAACTAAGCATATTCAAGACATATTGTAAGCGCACTGTTTCAGCGTGGCCACCAATCTATTGGTTTTCTTGCTGTCAGCAACATGTCTGTCGACCAACAAAGTTGTTTTCACGTGGATAGAACGGTCTCCGGGCTATCCAGGGACAGCATAATGTAATTGCAGACTCTTGAGTCGTACTACAACGACACGACGGACCAAACATAACCCCTCCTCCCTGTGGCGGGCGGCGCGGCCAGCTACCAGTTTGCATGGGTGGCCACGCTCAGCAAGTACATACCGGCGCTGAGCCAGGAGATCCCACAGGACAGCATGGCGAAGCGCTCGGCAATGTTCAAGATGCAGCTGGCCATGTCTGCGCTCGTGCTGGCGGCCAATGTGGCTGGCACCGCCTGGGCGGGCACCGCGTACCCACCTGACCGCCACGGCATTGGCACGTTTCTGTTCGGTGACTGCACGCGCGTCGCCTGCCTCAGCACCACCCTCCACGTCCTCCTAAATGTCCTGTCTACCCTGCTCCTCGGCGCTGGCAACTACTGCATGCAACTGCTCTCGTCGCCAAGCCGTAGTGAGGCCGACAACGCCCACGTGTGCGGTGTTGAGCTGGACATCGGTGTCCCCAGCATCAAGAACCTGCAGCACATCGACGGGAAACTAGTGGTTGGGTGGTCAGCGATCGGGGTCACGTCCACGCTGCTGCATCTCTTGTAAGTCGGCTGGGGGTGGCGGTAGTGCTGTGTGGGTGTTGTTAGTAGTGATTTCAAGTTTGTTGAAAATTTTTTTTTTTTCGCAGTTGGAACTCGACTATCTTCACCTCCCTGCCTGTGGTGTCAATACCCCGTGGCATGGTGACGATCAATTTTCGGGAGGCAGGGGATAACTGGTCGGAGATCGAGCCCATGTCGTGCCATGAATGGTGGGGTGCTGGACCTGGACGGGGTGGTACACCCTTTGATCTCAGCCCGATATACTCGATGAAGACAAACACGATAAACCTGACTCGGCTAGAGCCTAAAGACTGTGTTTACGAGTCGCTGGATATCCTGCGCTCTACCAGGCTCATCCTGGTGGTTGCGAAAAATATGACGAGTGCACAAAACAATGGCTCTTCACTGCTCGACGGCTGGATGAGCGGATGGGACACCTTCTGGGACACGAGCAACTACTGGCTGTGCTCCGCCTACTCTGACCCAGACGACATGCAGTGCAATAAGCAATGGGCCGACAGCCTCGGAAATGAATGGGTCGTGCGAGTAGGACCAAGATCATCGGGAATTCCGAACATCCTTGTCGACTACTGCCTCGTTGGCGATGCGACCAACAACGAGGGTAGATGCAGACTCCATCACAGCATGCACATTATGATCGTAGTCTGTGTCTGCACCATGGTGGAGTTCATGCTCATTCTCTGGACCGCACGCCACTTCTGCAAGGGCGGGAAGAAAAGGCGCGAGAGGGCTCTGGTCACCATGGGAGATGCAATTAGCGATTTTCTGGAGGAGCCCGACGTGCATATTAACAACACAAGAAAGCGGTGTGGATACAGGCTGAGTGTTGTGGAATGGGTCGAGTGTAGCGTTTCTTCGTTTAAAGCTGCTAGCCTCCGTTTGTGGGCACTCTTAATCGTAGTGTGAGTATGCCTGCACATCAAGTTGGCATACATTTCCCAAACTAACAACCGTGAAGGCTTGCGGCCGTTTTAGCCCTCTCATCCAGTCGCTTAGGATCTTACATGGTGCACCTGGAATCGTTCGGCGTAGGCATGGACCTGCCATCAATCTGGTGACTGGGGTTTAAGGCCAATGCTGGCATGATAGTCTACTGGTCCCAGACGACCAGCCATCAGGAGGGGGGTGCGGACCTGATCGGCAACATCCTCGTGGCCAACAGTCCGCAGGTCATCTTTAGCTTCATCTACCTCTTCTACAACAACATCCTGACACGGCAGCTTGCGGCCGACGAATGGGTGCGTTTCGTGAGCCCGTCCGGCAAGAAGCCGCTGCACGTCTCCACACCAGCCGGCATGCAGCGGTCCAGCCATTTCCTCTCGCTGCCGATGCGGTATGGTGTTCCGCTCATGGCCAACTCGATGCTGCTGCACTCGCTCATCTCGCAGGGCATATTCCTCGTGCAGACGAGCTCCTTCAGCCCCGGGCCTGATGGCTTGCGCCTCCCCGAGTTCGACGTCTCGGCCACGGGTTTCTCGGTCCTGGGGATCATCCTGGCGCTCGTCCTGTGCGCGATCTCGCTGCTGGTGCTTATTGCCCATAGTTTTGCGAGGGAGTATAGGGATATTCCGCCCGGGTTTCAATTGATGGGTTTAAGCAGTGCTGCAATCGGCCTGATGTGTCGGCGGCCTAAAGGCGACACCGATGCGCATCTTTTTCCTGTGCGCATGGGTGTAGTGTACGACCAAAAGACAGACGTGATGGGAGTGGAGGGCAGGTTGGTATTCTCAACCGACATTGATCTCAGGCAACCAGTGGCGAAGGCAAGGTATATACAACCCACCTTCGCTGTGCCAAGAAGAAGGATCTGCTTCGGCACCCCTAGATCATAGATGTCGGGTGCGTGCTGATACTCGCATGCCCACTTGTACTTGGTCATACTCACCATATGTTATCCAGGATCATACCCAATGAGTTGCATAATTCTGCATATAGTTTCCGTGCTTCCCAGTTGTCATCACTGCGATCGACCACGCTTCCAGAAGAATTCTGATATATCCTCTGGGCCGGTCATCAACTTGGGCGTTTACAGTTGTTGAGGTAGCTCTGATATTCATGTGGCTCACAAATTGGGGCAGTCAGAGTAGAGGATTCTGGAGGGATTAAGGCAAGGATTCTGCATGGATTATGGAATTTTCGGATGTCCATAATCCTTCATAAACCAAGCATAATCACAGCATAATCCAAATCTACTCTGACCGACCCAGAATTGCGGCGAAGGATTATGGACGGAGGCTTAATCCGTGATTATCCTCGAAGCTATAATCCACCCAGAATCCTCGCCATAATCACAATCCTTTTCGAATTTCCTCTGGAGGAGATTATACGGGATTCGAGGATTATGAGATTGATGGATTCTCCCACGTTAAAATAAATCCAGAATCCGACCTTAATCCCGACACATAATCCGACCTTAATCCTCTACTCTGACTGCCCCTAATCTAAACACATCCAGCTACTCCTCGGCCCCAAATTGACCGTCTATCGATATGATTCGGTACTAAACGTGTTCCCGATGTGTTACTCGGTATGTTTCTACTGCATGGAAGCTAGCCAATTCAACGTGCTCTCAGTGTGTTCCGTCTACACCATACCACAACTCTCAACGAAATCTCGAACGTTTACCCCAGCGACGTCAGTA
Source organism: Mycena leptocephala (assembly GCA_029378395.1). Classification (NCBI taxonomy): domain Eukaryota; kingdom Fungi; phylum Basidiomycota; class Agaricomycetes; order Agaricales; family Mycenaceae; genus Mycena; species Mycena leptocephala. The sequence goes on along the minus strand of JARJLF010002541.1, from coordinate 3,624 downwards.
TCAAATCCACTCTGGATGTGTATTTCGGATACTGTAGTGTTCCGACCAACTGTTCACGGGGTGTGATGCGTTGTGGAAGAGGGAGATTCCCGAGACGTAGGTTCTTGAATAGGGTTGGTGATCCGGTAACCGTAGAGTAGTATTTGAATATAAATATTGGAAAGTGCTCCCGAGGCGTAGGGTATGAAAAGCGATGGAAAAGAGGGCATCGATGGCGTGCAAAAATGTCGTAAAATAAGTGCGAAGGTAATTCGATGGGATACGGGGTTGTTGATGGCTAAGGAGCCCACTGGCGGAGTTCCAAAGAGGAGGGGGCGAGGAGCACGATGCTGCCTCTGGGCGCTTGCCCTGCACTGGCCGCGATGATGGTGGTACGATGGTAAATTGCACGGTGGGTCCCTATTTACGGTACAAACAGATGATGTAACGTAAAACGGGGATAAATCAAAAGTGCGTATAAAAATGGATTTAAAATGGTTTCCACATGCGGGCCCTCCGACCCTACCACAGCGTGACACTGGACAAAGTGTTCAAACGGCCGAGATGCTTGTGACGAAAAGCTTCAAGTGTTCAATCGGTCCAGTCATCTCCTATGGACTCTATGAACACCAATTGATGCGTAGTATAGTGGTTCCAGTCCTTTCACGTTTGCGGGTCAGCAAATGGATTTCCTACGCTTGAGTGCGAGCCCCCTTGATTTTGTTTTTAGGGACGTTTTTTTCACGGATCCCAAGGGGCACGTTCTCACCGAGCTCATTTGCTCTGCCCATTTTGTAGATGATAGTATGAAAACCATATTTACACTCAAGTTTGCGGATAGAACATTATTGGAAACAAGGAAGCAATTAATTTTCAAATGCTCGATCACAAGATCACGTTTTTTGACGAAAAAACTGACTCTTATCGTTATCCTCCTACCCAGCGTAAACCATGGACGACGATACTTTCAATAAAACTGCCTGGATTGGCCAAAGAAAAGTGTGGGCGGCAACGTTGCCGTCCTCCGTCCGTAAGGCAGCCAAGGATGAGTTGTCGATTCCTCAATCCATCGAATCTCAGCTTCTTCCGGCGTGGTCCTTGTCTATTGCAAAACTGATTGAATCCCAGCTCCCCGTCCAAATCCCTACCGTCAGCAGCTGCACTGTCTCGGAGTTTTTCAGCAAGACCTCACCTGGTCCCATTAAGTCGGAGGGACTTCTTCAACTTCGCCATCTTCCCATTCCGGACACGAAGCTTGTCCGCAAGCTGGGTGCAGAGATGCGTCCAGCGTGGCTCGATGGCTTCCAGTCTGTGCGATACGTACATATTTCCGGGACCGTCCTGTCGTATTTTCCGCTCTGGCTCATCACCTTCTGGAACGAGGTTCTGGACATTAAATTGAATATCCGGCAATACTGGATGCGGGGGCAGGCGTGGATGGAGACACAGAAGAAGAAGAAAGGACATACGGGCTAACGTTGCCATGGGGTCTTATGAAGCTGTCGGACGGCGAAGAATACTACAGCTTGTGGCGCTTCCTTGGGCCACAATGGCTCAACGGCTCGCACCTGAACGACATGCTCGAGTTACTTCGACTGAAGATCAATACCACGGGGATCAACCAACTGCGACACTCTCATTCTCAGACTCGCTAAGCAAAGACCACTGAGTTGCGACACTGTCAGTTAAAAATAGCGACAGTGTCGCAAGTCATCCGGTCTATGATGTTCTGCATTAGTTAAAACATACAACTATCAAGCAGTTAGGGCAAGCAGAGCGCGCCCTAACTGCGGGTACAAATATGTCATGCTGGGTTAGAGTCCGGGTTAGTGGTTGGTGGTTAGAGTTTGGGTTAGAGGTTAGAGGTTAGGTTGGTTGGCGCTGTTTATTGAGCGCTTCCAAAGGCCTGGACCCAGCGCTTCCAAAGCCTCGGGCCTGATCTCCCAAAAGCGAAGTTTAAAAGCTTCAGACAGGCTTAATTTTATAAAGAGAGAGATTTAGTCTTTCAGGCACAGTAACAGGAACGAGAAAGCAGGAATGAATGTAGGAATGAAAGGGGTACATACCAAGGGTGGCACATACATACATTCGAACCCCCGGCACATTCAACTCACAGGCGGCACATTGAGTAAATGTGCCGCGCATGAACGCAAGGGCAGCACATTCCATTTCGGGAATGTGCCGGGCTTGGCACCGACTACTCTGGGAAAAGACATGTGTCCGCACCCCGCTCTTTTCCCCCTCCCACCACCAACCCACTACCACCTCGCTCCAACCAGCCCACCCACACGTCAAAAGCACATCAAAATACCCACCGATGGCACCAACAACTCGAAGCAGAGCACCACCGACCAACTCTTCATTGACAGGGTCTCGGCACCTTGGTCAATTGCCTTCCACACCTATGTACGTCGCGCCATGGCCCGCCTCATCGCAACCCAACCTCCTGGATAAATGTATACACCAGGTTTTCTCGTATCAAATTCAGAACTCCGCCTCATTGCCGGTGGCCTGGCCGTTCGAAATAGCAGATTTAAATTGTAAGCATTCGCAGGGCGACGGTATGTGTTTTCATTCCTCACCATACTGCATTTGGCAGCAACATTGAACCTCGAAGGCACAATATTATTTGGTGATGCTGGCCCTGGTCGCGAGCGATCGACAGGACGAGGCACGTGTTCAAAGGTGAGGCTTTATCATATCTTTTCATGCCTTCCCTGCCGCCCAATCTATATCCCTACAACGCGCAACTGAATTCACCTCTCTCTCTCAGTCGATAATTAGCAAGGCAGCGAGAACAGAAATATGGTGCGTCGCCTTTTGTGATACATTCCTTCCAATTCTCACGCCGCTCGAGGGATAGATAGGGTTATGCCGCTGCTATAAATTTCAATGCATTTGGCTGTTTCCAGCCAATCGCGATTGTCGCTAAATATCCGATCACAAGAATTAATAGCCAGTAAAGATTCATTTGGTGCGAACGTGGTTTGCTCTGAAAAGGTTTCCTTCCGAAGTGTCTTCCACTACTCCAGCAAACGCTATCCATCCTGTCAGCGAGACCTCGGGATTTATCAAGAGAACCGGCATTCTCCAAGCCAAGCGAGGCATTGCCTTTATTTGCTCTACTTTAGAGTTAAATCTGATCGATGTCTGCACGACATTCGCATGTTTGAACTTCTAACTTATACCCACATTGGCTGATTTGTGATACCGGCACACAAGTAATTTGATTAGTAGGTATTCATGTAATGGAATTCTAATCCACGCCCTTAACACGAGTGGTGGCTTAGACAACTCAGGAATGACTCAGAAATTAATAAACAGTTTGGATCAAGCCTCAGATGCCGGAGCAAAGGGAACACATGTCTTGTTCCAATCTCAACAGTGGTGACAATTATCAACTCCAGACGTTTACCACTACTCAATACTGTGAGATTCCAGTTTTAATCACGTTTTTGTCTATCATGTTTCTGCCTTTGCCTGTTTATCTATCGCATTTCTGCCTTGGCGCCGTCGTAGCATGATAGTAAAGTGGCAGTGCAACTCCCCTCCACAGGAGGATCGGTTCTCAATTGACGGCACGAATGTGCCCAAAATGTGCCGTGGTTGAACGGACACAGCGGCCAACACAATGTGCCGGCCATG